>JAFBJS010007695.1:11387-24364 GCA_016785265.1 Paraplagusia blochii | reverse complement strand
GAGAGGCGAGGACCGGGGAGATGTGGTCTCTCTGCCGGGTTTTAGTAAGAACACAAGCTGCTGTGTTCTGAATAAGCTGGAGAGTTCTCAGAGAGCTGGCTGAACATCCGGCTAACAGCGAGTTGCAGTAGTCCAGCCTTGAGGTTACAAAAGCATGGACTAGCTTCTCAGCTGCATCAAAAGGGACTAATTGCCTAACTTTTCTGATATTACGCAGATAAAAGTAGGCAGTCTTTGAAATATGCCTAATGTAGGAATTAAAAGAAAGGTCTTGGTCAAAAATAACAACAAGATTTTTTACAGATGTGCTTGTGGCCGTTGTTAAATTATTGTCAGATGCTGTTATGTCAGATATAGAGTCCCTGATAAGTTTGGGGCCTATAATCAACAATTCAGTTTTATCACAGTTTAGCATTAAAAAGTTAAGGGTCATCCAGGTCCTAATGTCATTCAGACAGGATTTTAGCCCCTGAAAATGATTATGTTCGCTAGCCTTAAAAGAAAGATATAACTGGGTGTCAGCAGCATAGCAATGGAATTCAATTGAATGCTTTCTGATGATATCACCCAGGGGGAGCATGTAAAGAGTAAACAAAATAGGACCCAGCACAGATCCCTGTGGGACCCCGTAGCATACTCTGGTATGGGCAGATTGATCATTATTAATTTGGACAAATTGATATCGGTCAGTTAAATACGACCGGAACCAGTTTAGGTCAGTTCCACTGATTCCAAGCAAGTTCTCTAGTCTCTCCAATAAAATGCGGTGGTCGATTGTGTCAAATGCTGCACTAAGGTCTAACAGAACTAGCACCGAAACAAAACCATGGTCAGACGCCACCAGTAGGTCATTAGTGACTCTGACCAGAGCAGTCTCAGTGCTATGATTAGACCTAAAACCTGATTGAAATGTCTCAAATAGACTATTACAATTTAGGTAGTTACTAAGCTGTGTAGCAACTACTTTCTCCAAAATTTTTGAGGTAAAAACCAAATTTTAGATGGGCCTATAATTGGCTAAAATATCCGGATCTAGGGAGGGTTTTTTGAGGAGCGGTTTTATAACTGCAATTTTAAAACTAAGAGGGACATAGCCAATTTGAAGGGATAGATTGATTATATCTAATAGGAAGGTGCCGGTTAAGGGAAGCACTTCCTTGAGGACTCTAGTCGGGATGGCGCTTAAGACACACGTTGAAGAATTAGATGAAGACATAAGAGTCTTCAACTGATGCATGTCTATTGGAACAAATGTGGTCAGGGATGAGTTGGGTTTACCAACCATCTCTTGCTCCACAGCATCAGTTGGCGGATTAGTGGACGTTAGGGTGTGAGGGTTATTTATAGCTTCTCTAATCGAAATAATTTTATCGTTAAAGAAGCTACTGAAATCTGCGCTGCATAGGTGGGACGGGATGCTCTGCTCGGCAGAATTTTGACCCTGAGTCAGCCTGGCTACAGTGCTGAACAGGAACCTAGGGTTATCCTTATTTTCTTCTATTAGGGACAAGTAGTAATTAGTTTTAGAAGAGTATAAGGCTTGTCTATACTTTTTAAAACTGTCTTTCCAGATTAGAAATAGTTCAGCGTTTCTAGTAGAACGCCATCTCCTCTCTAATTTGCGTGTCAGCTGTTTTAATTTACGGGTTTCCGGTGAATACCAAGGAGCTGACTTCCTTCTATATATCGTTTTTTTAGTGATAGGGGCAATGGAGTTTAGCGAATTTTTAAGTGATTCCGTGACACTGTTGGTCAGGTAATCAATGTAGGGGGGACTAGGGTTAAAAGATGAGTCCCCTGATAGATGGAGGGTTGGGACCGAGCTGAGAGCCAGTGGAGCTGCTTCCTTGAAACTAGTTATGTTGTCATCAGTCAAGCGTCTCGAGTATACGTTTATTTCCTTATTTATATGGCCAATTAGCAAAAAGTCAAAGGTGATTAGTAGGTGGTCGGATAGAATCGGATTGTGGGAGAAGACAACCAGGTGTTCAATTTCAACACCATAGGTTAGCACAAGGTCCAAGGTGTGGTTGAGACTATGAGTGGGTTTGTGAACCCGTTGGGAGAAGCCAATAGATTCTATAGCTGACATAAATGCAATACTACAACTATCATACGCTACATCTACGTGAATATTAAAGTCCCCAACAACAATTACTTTATCAGTCTTAAGGACTAAACTACAGAGGAATTCCGGGAATTCTAAGAGAAAATTAGAGTAGGGGCCAGGAGCACGATAAATTACGGCAATTAGAACTGTGTTCCCACTTTGGTGAGACAGACTGAATACAAGGTTTTCAAATGAATTAAAGAATATGTTGGGTTTAGGGGTAATTGATAGAGTACAGTCATAGATGGCTGCTACCCCACCTCCACGGCCAGCACCTCGAGGGACGTGAAAGTTAATGTGACTGGGCGGAGAGGCCTCATTTAAACTAACAAATTCGCCGTCATGCAGCCAGGTCTCTGAGAGGCACATTACATCAATGTCATTATCAGAGATTAATTCATTAATGAGAATGGATTTGGAAGACAAGGAGCGGACGTTAAGTAGTCCACATTTAATTCTCCTGTCCTATGGTAGTATAATGGAGCTGCTAATTTTGATAAGATTACTAAAAATAGCTCCACGGCTAGTTGTTTTGAGTGTCCGAGGGACAGACACAGTCCTAATGGGGTAAGATGACGAAGGCAATGGTCCAGAGGGAGACGCAGAGGAGTGTATTAAACTATTACTCTGCCACTGGGTCTCAACATTGAGTCACGCGGGTGTAGTACACTTGACCAGGTTTTTAGCTAGCTGAGCAGCTCCTTCCAAAGTCGGATGGATGCTGCCTTTCTTTATCAGCCCCGGCCGGCTGCTGAAATTCCGCAAATTATCAATAAATTCCACTCCGTTTGTGGGACACCATCTCGACAGCCAGCGATTAAGTGATGCTGTATGGCTAAACATTTCATCGCTTGTCAGATTGGGCAGGGGACCAGAGAGGACTACAGATTTTGACAGTGACTTAGCTGTGGTGCATAATGAGATAAAGCTAATTTTAGTGACCTCGGATTGACACAATCGTAGGTCATTTACACCGACGTGAATAATAAGTTTATTGTGTTTCATCTTATTGTCAACCAGCAACTTTAGGCTGGATTCGATGTCACCCACCCTCGCCCCTGGTATGCAGACAACAGCTGTCGGTTTAGCGAGCTTCACGTTTTGTAGAGCGGAGTCGCCAATGACTAGCGGCCTACTTTTGACTGGAGCGTCGGCGAGCGGGGCATAGCGGTTGGCAATCCGAAGCGGGGAGTCTTTATCGGCGCGCTTAGTTCGGATACTATTTTTCCCTCTGACGGTCACCCATTGTCCCTGAGTTCTCCGTTGCTCAGGAGAAGCAGTGAGTGGACTAGTGGGAGCTGCATTTTGTATGTCAGAGGTGTTTAAGGGGGGTTTGCTAACTGGGGTAAGCGGATGAATAGTTTCCAGTTTTAGTTCGACTACCCGAAGCCGAGCTTCGAGGTCACTAAGCTTGGTTTCAAGCCTGTCCAATAAGCGACAATGGTTACATATATCACCCTCACAAAAAGAGGCAGGGGAAAAACTAAACATATGGTGTGTTCAGATGTGTATAAGAGACAGACCCATTTCTAACTAACTAAGCTAAGAGGCTAAGCAGCTAATGCTAAAAACAGCTAGCGAAAGTTAGCGCTAGGCGGGACGGGGGAAGAGAAACGGAGAAAGAAGCTGAGCGAAGAGGAGTGTATGAGAGAGAGAAAGGACAGACAACAAAATTGATACTGACACTGCTCAGATGTTGGGGTTTGCTGTAGCCCAGAAGTGCCTAGGTGTTGTGATCCAGGGCTCCGCTGCGTGCTTGCTTCCCTTGACCTATTACTATTCCAAAAAAAATTGATCAGAAAACACATTTGAAGTTAATTCTTTTCGAAATTTACCAAATCTCTGCAAAGATTTCTAACCTAGCTGGTAATAACTGCAGACTCCAAATATAAAATTGGTAACATTACCATCTAGTGGCAATTTCAGGTAACAACATAACAGAGCATTGTTGATTGTTAGAATCAATTTGAACTATGGTGTAAATTTTACCCCATTCAATGTTAAACATTTCCCAATCAACAAGATACACTTTTTTACGTAATCTTCGGGAACCTCTAACGTCATGCTTCAAAAAGTAGTTTGCATTTCTTATAAGAAAGAATAAATATAATAATAATAATTCTGACACAATACCAATTTATTTACAGATTCATGAGATCCATGGGTCAGAAGGCACTGTCCTTTGGCAATGGATAGTGCAGATTGGGGCACTTGATGCGTAATTTTCGTCCTGGTTGCATGGCTACTGAATGCATCTCTGGTAAGTGAATAAATTCTATGAACTCAAAACACTAAAGTATCCTAAACAACGCTTAAATATACAGTTTTATTTTGAATCAAGCTCAGAACTAGTCATATATCACTGTGGGCTATTCATTTTTTTACAGTTTCCATCAGGGGATTCAAAAAGCAATGGAAGCTTGTTACTGCGTTCAGCCCACTGAATGTGTACTTGGGGCCTCTGCAGTCTTGGTTCGCGGTGGTGCTGGTTAGAAGGCTCCAGGAAGTGCTTCCATATCTTGTAATTAATTATATTCAATAAACACAACACAATTGTTTGGTATTGTTTTGTGCATGCACACATCATTATAAAACAGTTGTTTGCGTTGGATGGATTTTACTATTGATAGACTTGTGTGTTTCAGACACTAAATTCTGACCATCTCTCATTATTTACACTTGAAGCTATTACTATTCCTAGAACAATGATCAGAAAAAGCATTTCAAATATGGAAAATATCCATTTATTTAACTTGTAAAAAGTGTTACTTCATGTTGAATTGATTCCCGTGTTCCGGAATTGGCTTCTCTTTGAGTGAAAATCAGGATTCCGCGATACTGCATAATTTCAATGGTATTTTCAATGTTTTCGGCTTATACAGTGTGCCGCCCTTTAAAATGTGTTTTTTCTAATATACAATTAAATATTGCAAACAATAATTAAAAAATATCTCTGTTTGTTTTACCATGTAAAAATAATAACTTTATGTTGAATATTTCCAGTGTTCCGAAATGGCCTTCTCTCGGTCTGAAAAGCACGATTCCGACACTGCATCATTTCAGAGGTATTTTCTATGTTTTCAGCTTATACATTGTGCCGCCATTTAAAAAGTGTTTTTTAGCCATAATATAATCAAAAATTACAAAAAACATTTGAAAGTATCTATTTCTTCTAAAAGTAACTTTACAGGATAAAACTTTAAAACACATTACCCAGTTATTGGTTGTAATGTTTAATAATATCCATCCATCCATCTTCATCCACTTATCCGGAGCCGGGTCGCGGGGGCATCATTTGGAGGAGGGATACCCAAACTTCCCTCTTCCTAGACACTTCCTCCACAGACAAGGCCATTTCCGAAAACCGGAATCAGCAGTATCAACATAAAGTTATTACTTTTACAAGTTAAAAAATAAAAACACATTTCCCAGTTATTGTTTGTAATGTTTAACAATATCAAGCCAGAAAACCATTTTGAAAGGCGGCACAATGAATAAGCCGAAAACATAAAAAATACCTCTGAAATGATGTAGTTTCGGAATCGTGCTTTTTATACCGAGAGAAGGCCATTTCGGAACACTGGAAACTATTCAACATAAATTATTACTTTTAAAACGTTAACATAAATATATTATTTTTAGATGTTGTTTGAAAATTTAATATTTCATATGTTACCAAAGCATTTTGAGAGTTGGCACATTGAATTAGCCGAAAACATAAAAAATACCTCTGAAACAATGCAGTGTCGGAATCAGGCTTTATAAACCGTGAGAAGGCCATTACCGAACACTGGAATCAATTCAACATAAAGTTATTACTTTTACAAGGTACAACAAATAAAGACAGTTTTCAGTTATTGTTTGCAATATCTATTTGTATATATGCTAGAAACCACATTTTGGAAGGCAACACAATAATTAAGACGAAAAAATAGAAAATACCTCTGAAATGATGCAGTGTCGAAATCATGCTTTTCAGACCGAGAGAAGGCCATTTCGGAACACTTGAATCAATTCAACATAGAGTTATTAATTTTACATGGTGAAATTAAACAAACATATTTTTCAGGTATTGTTTGAAATTTTTATTTGTATATGTGCAAAATAACACATTTTGAAAGGTGGCACACTGTATAAATCTAAAACATAGATAATACCTCTAAAATAATGCAGTGTCGGAATCGTGCTTTTCAGAACGAGAGAAAACCATTTCCGAAAACTGGAATCAATTAAACATAAAGTTATTATTTTTGCAAGTTAAAAAATAAAAAGACATTACCCACTTATTGTTTGTAATGTTTAACAATATCAAGCTACAAAACCCTTTTGAAAGGCCAAAAACATAGAAAATACCTCCGAAATGATGCAGTGTCAGAATCATGCTTTTCAGACCGAGAGAATGCCATTTCGGAACACTGGAATCTATTCAACATAAAGTTATTACTTTTCCATGATAAAATAATAAAAAAAAATATTTGTCAGCTATGCTTGCTATATTTATTTGTATATTTGCTAGAAAACACATTTGAAAGGTGACACAATATTTAAGACGAAAACATAGAAAATACCTCTGAAATAATGCAGTGTCGGATTTCGTGGTTTTCAAGACAAGAGGAACCCATTTCCGAACACTGGAATCAATTAAACAGAAAGTTTTTACTTTTATAAGTAAAAAAAAAAACATATTTCCCAGTTATTGTTTGTAATCTTTTACAATATCAAGCTAGAAGACCATTTTGAAAGGCTGCACAATGATTAAGCCGAAAACATAAAAAATACCTCTGAAATGATGCAGTTTCGGAATCGTGCTTTTCATACCGAGAGAAGGCCATTTTGGAACACTGGAAACAATTCAACATAAAGTTATTACTTTTACAAGGTAAAACAAATAAGATATTTTTCAGTTATTGTTTGCAATATTTATTTGTATATATGCTAGAAAACACATTTTGAAAGGCAGATGCAGATTGCATCTGTATTAAGCTTTCTGATTGGTCGTCTGTGAATGCTGATTGACAATTGGCTGCTGTACCCAATGACGAATATATTGCTAGAATATTCCTCTACTATCTAACATAAACAGGTCTGGTCATCTTGTCAAAGGGAGAGAACATGATAAAGAAGATAGACAAAAGGTGGAATTTGAAAAAAAACAAAACACGGTAATCTCTTAAAAAAAATTTCTGCATAAAAAATAGACGTTCATAAATGCTTTTTTATGTAGTTGTTAAGTTGACTTTTAATCAGAAATTCAATCTATTTAATTCATAAACAACGTAAAAGTTTAGGGCTGTGGAAGAGGTGGCAGAAGATAACCATTATTAAATACATTTTGAGAAAGAATGGATTGAACATTAATAAATAGCTTTTAAAAGTTTTCTGTTGGTATTAATAGTAACACAATTTTGTCCGGGCTTTACATAGTATAGGTTTAGCATAGGCACTGTATATGTGTAATACACGGGGTATAAAAGCAACTGGTATTCAGTCCAGTGACTAAACTAATTTGGAAAATCACATTTATTTTTTTTCCTCTGCAGCAAATAATTAAAAAAAGAAGAAATCAATAACAACTAAATAGGCAGCCTGATTTCTACAATTGTGTTGCATTTTCTATTGCTTGATCATAGTAACAAAGATTTTTAAACACTGTTGTGTGAGTTTTTTTGAAAATAAGTGATAATATAGATTTCTGCTTATTATTGCTATGTTGTCCCATATGAAATATTTTAAGATGCAACTTTTTTGGACAATACTTCAACTCGTTCTTGTCTATGTGAGCGTGTTTGTGTCCTCTCATGTATATGAGTGTGTGTGTGGTGTTTCCTCTCATATCTCAGTGTGTGTGTTCTTCCCAAGTTTAGATGTGCGTGTGTGTCTCTAAATTGGTTTCCATGTAAAAGTTATCTGACTGTTAATTACCGCTCAATGCACAGGCTGGTACCGTTCAGGTGCTGAGGCTGATGTTTTTCCTCTTTGATGATCAGCTCATTCAATAATGGGAAATTCCTTATGTCTTGCACATGAAATATTTCTACTCATTGTGGACTGTATTATTCTAACAGTTTTGTAGGTCTAAGACGAGCATCATATACAGCAGAAAACAGAACTCTTTGAAAAAGTCATGAATGTGATTTTAACCGTTTTTGCGGGTCCCTCTCTTGACGTAACTTTGTTACGTCATATGTATACAAATTCCCTTTAAAATAGTGGGTGGGCGAAAACCTGGCCGGCCTATATCCTATACATACTTCATTAGTCCTCATGTCTGAGCACTTTTTCTGATTCCATACCCCAATTGGCCAGGAAACTCCCAATCCCCATCCCCGCGGCCTCGGGCGACGTTCATGATAATAAGAAACATTCTGTTTGTAATAATACCAAAAACATTGTAATAATAACAAAGAATACCATTGATAACATCATCACAGAAACAGTGAAACATGTGATTATTGAAAACATAATTGTATGATTAATTACTTGTTAAACAGTTAATTATATTTTTATAATGCTATATGAAAGTACAAACTTTTTCTCAAAAAACCCTCAACCTTAATCACTAATGAATGTGAATAAATGTTTTAGTGAATAATATTTTAACAGTCCCTCTCTTGACGTGGGTTATCCCACGTCATACGCAGATCTCCAGCTGCAACTCTAGTTCTTCTTCGTAGAGTAAGTCAGGGACTTCATCGTTTACAGACAGTAGCGCTTGTTTCACAGCATGGTCATTCTGTACTTGTGGCCCAATAGCTCGTTCTATTACCCGGATGGATAATGATCTTATACATGGAACACAACAACACCCACACAGTACAAAAATTGCTGTGACAGTCACCATAGAGGTTAGAGCTTCTAGGAAAACTATCTTCCATTTTCTGAAAGTGTTCGTAAGCCATTCTTCCATAGGGTTGTCTACACCTGAGGATTCTTTTAATTTTTCAGATAAGGCTTTTAGTCCTTCAATAGCTTTAGTGACAGATCCATCTGGGGCGGTATTAGCATGTCTACATCGATGCGATTCTGGTATGTCATTAGTGAGTTAGCATGCAATTCATGTAATGGTTCCCAGCAGGTGACCCAAAAGCCAAACTCGTGAGTGGTGTCAAATACAAAAATTTATTAAAGAGAAAGATTACAGAAACAAAAATCCTGGGACCAATTGGGTCGCCGCAGGAGAGAACACGATAACGAAAAAGCAAAACACAAATAACCTGGGACTCAGTCTCGAAGGAAAGTAACAAACAAAACATGAACTAAATAATGGAAGGAATAAAACTAAACTATATCAACCTGGAACCACTAACAGGTAACCGCAGGGAAACAAAAACTAGAAAAGGAAAAACAAGGTTTTACTTTAGGGAAAACACCAAGAACCTACAAACAGAACTAAGCTGGACTATCAAACAAAATATCACGAGACGACAACAAGAAAACAAGGTACAAACCGGAGAGCAACACTAAGCAGAGCACAGGACCGAGGAACAAGGAAACCAAGACAGGATCGGGAACAAGGGCAAGATCGGAAACCAAGGCAAGATCAGGACTAGGCATCAGGACGATAAGGAAAACGGTCTGGCAGCTTCTCACCCCGTCAGAGGGGTTTAAATACACAGGTGATTAGAGAAGCTGCCAGACAACGAGGTGCACCTGTGTGGTCACATGACCGACAAGGGCGGGAAATGCCACCATCTGGTGGACAAACAGTGGGACCACCGGCAAGACATGACAATTCAGTGGCGAGCCCTACTACAGCGTTATGTGTCAAATTTACTTGTTGTTGCATATTAAAATTAAGGAAGTTAATTCGATCTACATTTGTATTTATAGTAGCCCATGGACAAAGAAAGGACTCCCATCCTGCTGTGATTTGATCTACTGACTTATATTCATTAGGCACACCTCATGGCACTCCTATGGCATCTATGTATGTGGTATCTGCAGCTACTTCAACTTCAATAGGAGGCTGGTCGGGGGCGTCACGTTTGGAGCGGGAACGAGGAGTCTTTGTCCCGACTTTCCATGTTTGGAGTAAGTTCAATAGCTGTTGGGCCGTTACAGGTATTACAGATTGAGTCTGGACCAGAGAAACAATAGTACACACTCCGATCCAGTCTTTTGGTAAAACAGGTAATAGGTCAGTTCCGCCACAATACCACCAGACATCGGCTCGTGGCACCGGAAATGCACGCCTATTCTTATCCGCAGTCACATTGATGGTCACATTGATGGTAAAATTACAGGTAGTAAGGTTGCCGACGAAAATTCCTAAACCTGATCTGGTTATGCAGGTGTGATTAAATTCAATGATGGTTAATGAAGGAGGTGGCGAGTAATCAGTTAGAGGAAGAAAACGTTCAGCAACAGGTAAGTTAGATTTACAAGAGAAGGGCAAACCGTTAACCGTATGTAGATCTAAAAAAACAATCAATCAGGGTAATATTCGTTGTGAGTATTGTAGGTGCAGTAATTACAGCAGGTTTATATCCGTTACAGTAGACGCAGGATGCTTGGGTAGTTTGTCATGACACGTTTATAGCATTAGTCAACCATGCATTATTAGAAGAAATGCCAGTTTCAAATTTGATGAGCGTAACAGGCGACACATTTCCTTCATCATACATAACTACTCCTTCTTGTTGTGAAGGGACAGTTTTCAGATCTGGGCGCTTGAACCTGGAGAAAAGGTGGTGTCATTAGAGTGAGAGGGCAACAGATTTATCTTTATCAAACCTACTACATCCTTTCCTGTAAGGTTGACACCTAAAACAAAATACACAGTGTTATTTGGATTTACTTGCGAACAAACCGGGCAACTTTTTGAGACATCATTCTCTTTATATGGTATGGGATGACTCCATATGTTAGATACTGGCAAGAGTTATTTCGGTTTTCAAGGCAGTATGCCACTCTAGCCATGGTTTTGCTGTCCAGCCATCAGGGCGAGTGGTCCAGAACACTGTTTGCCAATTTGGGATTGTGGTGGACACATGTGATGATGTAACTGGTGCTAACCATAAGTCATAACCTCTCCATGATGAACCTGGGTAATTTCAGAATACACATTGTTCCTCTGAGTCCACACAATGCTGGATCCCTGAATAGATGACAGGGTCGAGGCCGATCCATTGTTAGTCTTGCTATATCAGTGATGCTCCTCCCCGCTTCGTGTAAGCTGACGTTTGTTACACGGTCAGTTCAGAAGTGCACACTTCCACTGACCGTTTTGAACCTAACAGTGTCTTTCTTCAGTCCTTGAGAATAGTGTGATGTGTATTCTCAGAGGACCCTTTGTTTCTCTGTTTCTGTGTCAGAGGATGTGATGTCCGAATCCCAGTCGTCGTCGTCTTCTGGGATGATGATTGGGCGTTCTGGGGCGATAGCGACTGCACACTGGTTCAGATGGAACCACGTTTTGTGGCCTTCTATCCTCAAGGCGTGTGATGTTTGTTCCGTCACCTTGTATGGACCGTACCACCTGGGGGTGCACCACTGGCGTTTGAATCTTTTTACCTAGACCCACTTGAAGTCTTTTCCCGTCTCTTTTCCGCCTCCTGGTAGGTTCTTCCTGTGTGATGCACAAAACACTACAGAATCTGTTAGTGCTGTCCAATAGTCTTTACTAAACACGGGTAGTCGTTCAGGAGCATCAGTTTGTGGTACGCTCCCGGCCCCAACTGAAATGGTGTAAGTCCGTCTCGTCCTGCTTGTGGAGTGTTTCTCATGTCATGTAATACAATGGGTAGGGCATCTATCCACGTCAAAGTTGAGTTTGAGTCAGTTAGTACTTTTGCAAGTTTTTGTTTTATTATACCATTTGCCCTTTCTACTAACCCCTGACTTTGGGGGTGGTATACTGATCCGAATTTATGTTGAATTCCAAAATGTGCTTTGACCTTCTGCAGGTCATGATTTTTGAAATGGGTTCCATTGTCTGAACGGATCACCTTGGGTAAACCATGAACTGGTACATAATGTTCAATCAGGTGTTTAATTACTTATGCAGATGTTTCTTGTTTTACTGGAAATGCACTTAGCCAACCAGAAAAAGCATCTACCATGACCAGTAAATACCTCATTCCCTTCAACCGGTTGTCTCTTCCCATATCCATGTAGTCAATGACTAGTGTGTGTCCTGGACCTTTAGGTAAAGGAAGAATTCCTTGGGCTGTTTTACAGCCAGCCCTTGGATTCATCTTACCACATATGTGACATTGGTTCAAAATTTCATGCACCTTTTCTTTTAGATGTGGCATGTACCACGAACTAAGTCTCATCATTGTTTGTTCTCTATTTACATGTGTCTTTCCATGGGCTTCTCTTATTACCATATGGGCAGTTTCTAGGGGAAGGACAGTTCGACCATCCGGAGTCCTCCAGAATCCATCTGCTTCTCTTACTGCCCCTTCATTTATCCACACCGATTTTTCCCATGGAGACGCCACTTCCTGCAACTTACCCAAATTTTCTCTTGTTAAAACTTCTTCTGTTCTGCTTACTTGATTGTCACTGTCATTCCCTTGTTCAAAGAAAGAATCTTCATCTGTCCGTCCTGTGTATTTTCTAATGGCTAATTCTTTTGGTAGCATAATAGCCTGAGCCAGTCGTTGCACTTGATCTACATGTTTACATGGTGTTCCTGATTAAGTCCTCCAGTCTGTTCTAGACATTTTAGCTAGTTCTCGAGTACACAACCCATAGACATACTGTGAATCTGTCACAACTTCTCCTCTTTGTCCTTTCTAGTGCAGTGCACATAGCTTTAACCAAAAAGGGTTTAGTTGTAAGCAACTGGACTTCTTTTTGGAGTTGAAAGACGTTTCATTCCTCAACTGAGGAACTTCATCAGTTTCTGGTTGTTGTTGGA
>JAFBJS010007695.1:0-11366 GCA_016785265.1 Paraplagusia blochii | reverse complement strand
ACCACTCCCTTCACCACTGGACAAAGGTGTGAAGAGTTGTTTTGATCACACCTTTTTGGACAGAAACTGCTCCTGATGTTAATGAGCAGTTTTCTTGCCACATGTCCAGATGTGAATGGGAGTCGTTGTCACACCCGTCTAGAGAAGCCTGCTCTGGTATTGATGAGCAGTTAAACTTCCTAGGATGGGATCTCAAGGCAGAATGGTATGTAGCAGACAGTTGATGACGCAGACCTCCCCCTCTATTCAAGGTTGGTTGTTCTAGATGGGCATAGATGGCTTCTTTTACTCCTCTCTCAAACCATTTGTCCTCCTTGTCCAAAATATGCACATCTGAGTCCTTGAAAGAGTGTCCACTTACATTGAGATGGAGATAAACCGCTGAGTCCTGTAGTATAACTACTAGAGTTCCTTCCAACAACAACCAGAAACTGATGAAGTTCCTCAGTTGAGGAATGAAACGTCTTTCAACTCCAAGAAGAAGTCCAGTTGCTTACAACTAAACCCTTTTTGGATATTATGACCTGGATGAATGAGAATCTTCACAGACACATAGCTTTAAGTTCTGCTCTTTGAGCTGACATTTTCTCTTCTATTCCTAGTTTTTCTACTATTGCTGTTGTCCATTGACCATTCACTTTTTCTACCTCTGCAAAACTTGCTTTCAACATTCCTTCTTTTAGGTCTCTATGACAGCATCCATCTATATAGAGAACTCTTATATTATATTCGTTCTCCTATGAGAGGAGTGATTTGCAAATCTGTTCTAAACTTCACATCTTCTTTTACTTGTGGAGCACAGTCATGGATTGGGAATGCGCGAATGCCTCTTACTGAGAGTTCTTCGGGTGCTTGATACGTTATGTGTGGTTGAAGCAGAATGTGTTGTCTCTGTGTTCTTAGAGCAGTCATTGAAAAAGCTGTAGAATCAATTTAAGCTACAATACCATGGGTTGTAAGGACAGTCAATGAGTGACACATTACTACATGTGCTGTTTTTGTAATAGCTTTAGCTATTGCTGCTGTCACTCTGGTGCATGGTGGTTCTGATTTTTCTATGGTGTCAAGTTTAGCACTGTAATAGGTCAAGATCTGTCTATTGTCTTTAGCCATTCCACTCCCTCTCTGTTGGAACAGGACGGCATTCACAATCCCGTCCTGTTCAACAACTTCTAAGTAAAATGGTTTCATGTAGTCTGGGGTTGCTAAAGACGCACTTCTTCCTACAGCTGTTTTAGCGTTAATGAGAGCTAGTTCAGCTTCTGGCGTCCATATCAGGGAAGCTTTTAAGTCAGAGTAGCCAGCAACCATCATAAGTTGGCGAAGTGGATCTGTTAGGGAGACAAAATCTGGGATGTGAGAGCGGTGGTAGTTAAATAGTCCAAGTAGTGACATCATTTCACCGACTGTTTGGGGTCTAGCAAGTTGGAGAAGTGAGGAGACCTGAGCAGCGATGAGACTGCGTCCCTGTGGGGACAATTGTTTTCCTAAAAAGACCACTGTTTGCCTACAACATTGTAACTTTTTCTTTGACACTTTGTAGCCATGATCGGCGAGTCGTAGCAGGACTGATTTGGTGGCTTCCAAACAGGCAGTAGGAGGAGGAGCTGCAATCAGAACATCGTCAACATATTGGATGACCTCAACTCCGTCTGGGAGGGGTACATCTTCCAGTGATCGTTTCAAACAGCTGTTGAAAATTCCTGGGGAATTCATCATTCCCTGTGGCAGTCGAGAATAAGTGTATTTCTGTCCTTGATATGTAAATGCAAAAATGGCACGGCAATTCTCATGTAATGGCACGGAGAAAAAAGCATTGGAAAGGTCCAGAACTGTAAACCATTTATGTTGGGGTGTCAATGTGTTCAAAACTACAAGAGGGTTTGGAACTGGTTCTAGTGGGGTGGTGCAGAGAGTGTTAACTTCTCTTAAATCCTGAACCATCCTCCAAGAGCCGTCAGGTTTTTGTACAGGAAGCAGAGGAGTATTTGAACGTGAATTGGTAGGTATTAGAACACCTGCTTGTAATAAACCGGAAATTGTGGCTTTAATAGCTTCAGCTGCTTCCGGTTTTATGCTGTATTGTGGGCGGTAGATGTGATCTTGAGAGAAAGACAAACATACTGGAGGAACCGACAGGGTTCCTACATCAAAGCTTCCAGCAGACCAAAGACTTTCAGGAATTTGATCTAAAAACAAAAGGCTGCTGGGATGGTCAGTTTTTTCCCGGCCATGGTATCTTTCTAAATCCATCTCCACCTTTACGTGACTACTAAGGATTTTGTAGTATTTCAAACTGGGAGAAAACATGACTTGAGGTATCTGTGTGCATTCCCAGTCTGTTGCCACCAATGCAGCTTTTACCATTGGGCCAAGGTTTTTAGCCTCACTCTTAACACCTACTGCTAGGGAACAATGTGGTGCAGCAGTATCAGACATCATGTTCCAGGTTAGTTGGTCTGGGGTCAGGAGTGCTACAGCTGCAACGCCTTCTGGTCCTATGATGATGTCAGAAGTCTTGATTTGTCTGTCAATGGAGGAGGAACTAGCCTCCCACCTGTCATGATAGGCCTCGTCAGGATCTCGGCGGTAGTACAGGGTAACATGAGGAGGATCTGGAGGGGAAACGTATTGTCCACACTAGGAAATCCAGGGTTTCCATTGATTGATTGAGTTAGCAACATCCAGTATATGTGTGCAAGGTCTTCTGGTTCTTCAATGTGGGGCAAAGGTTCCATTACCATCAATGAACAGTCAGAGGAATCAGTAGCAGATACCACTGATCCATCAGAAAACATTACCGTCAATCCTTCAGCAGAACATGAGATGGTAGCTTTCAGCTTTGTCAATAAATCCCTTCCACATAATGGTTGTGGGCATATATCTGTGATCAGAAAAGAGTGTTTTAAAGTTTGTCCATGGCAAGTCACCAAAGTTTTCTCAGATAGTGGCAGCGAATGTTTTACTCCCGACACCCCTACCACAGCAACAGTCACAAGAGAAGGGGGTGGGGCCACATCAGTGGAGAGAGTAAATAAACCTGCTCCAGTGTCTACCAGTGCACGGACTGGTTTACCTCCCACCATGTATGTCAGCTGTGGTTCCGCTACCAGGGGTGGGCATCCTCATTGTGGTGGTTGGAGAGATTGTGGTGCCATGTGTACAGTTTGACCAGGTTTGACCAGTTTGACCAGGTTTGACCAGGTTGAGTTTGACCAGGTAGTAGTTGAGGTGACGTCCACTGTGCTGGTGGGGGAGGTGCATCTGGTGCATATACCAGTCGGGGACACTGTCGAGCCCAATGGTCCAGTTCTCCACACACAAAACATCCTTGTTGACGTCTGGGTTCCCCTCTTCCTCGTCCTCTCTTCCCCTGCCAACCCCCTCGCCTCTGCCTTGGCCGAAACTGTTGGCCCATCTGTGGCCCGTAATTATAATCTTGGGATTGAAACATCATAGGAACTGAAGGCGAGTGGAAACAACCTTGTGGCCCCTGTAGTTGATTAGGCTGAGGTGATAAGACCTGTGCCTCGGATTGTTTTGCCTATTGTTTTTTCGACTGTGACGCTTTAGTTTGGGCCTCTTTTAATTGTAATTGCATCAACATTTGTGAAGTGGTTGTCGAGACTTCAGTGGATTTTTGTTGTTTCTCTCTATGTCTGCCAACAGCATGGACAACTCGTGCTGTGAAGTGAGGATGTTCTGCTGTCATAAGGGTGCAGTCGTCCTTTAAGTATTCAGCGAAAGAAGGTGGTAATCCGGCCAATACTGCTTGTCTGAAAAAAATAACAGGTGCTGCTAGGGGAACCCTGCGGGTTTTCTCCAGTCGTTGCCTCCCAATGGTCCATCACTCGCTGCATGTAAACTATGCCAGGTTCTTCCTTATCCAGTGGTAATTTTGCAACAGCTGCTTGAGACCACACTGTGGGAAACATTTCTCGGATTGCGTCAAAAAGAGCACTCTTGTAATGGGACAATGGAGTATTGTGAGATATTATGGCTGATCCTGCTTTATTTTCTATGTCTCTTACTACTTTCAGTCTATTTTGCCGGTACATTATTCTTTCACTTCTCTCTTCCTCTTTCTTTCTCCTATGCATTTCTGTCTCCACTCTTACTGGCGGGAGTCTCTTTGGGGTCTCAAAATCTTTTGGGGTTTGTAGAATTGGAGTTTCAGGTTTGTCTTGAGATTTTGAAATGGGATGCTTAGGGGATGGGCGCGTTATCTGTCCCATATCACTCCCCTCACCTTCCTCTAATGTGCCTGTTGCCATTACCTGTCCCTCAAAAGTGACAATGGTCGGGTATAGTGAAACTGTTGATGGTGTTGACTCAATAAACGGATTCATGGGAGACAACGGTGTGAGTGGAACAGAGGGCCCAGTGGGCTGGTATGGCGGGGGATGTGCAATTGGTGATTGTGTGTGATTGAATGGCAAACCCTTATCTACGGGTGCCTGGCCATGTGACAATCCCTTATCTACGGGCGTCAGACTATGTGAAGGGCCTTTATGTACAGGCTCCTTCTCTCCTTGTTCCATGGCCTCTATAATCATCATTAGTGTAACAATTCGTTCACTTTCATCATCTGCCTTGTGTTTCCAATTCTGATTTGTATTCTGCTTTGTGATGTTGGTGTGCTCCCGTACTTCCTACTAATTGAACCTTGAAAATGTGGGCAAATGGTCCTTCATCCTCTGATTTAGGCAAATATGGTTTCTTTTTCTCATTTTTACAATTTTTTTTCAATCTATCTGCCTGTGTATTAGGTCTTGACACACACCTGGAAGATGTCAGTCGTTTTTCTACCTCCGTCTTCATGCGTCTTCAAAAGTCAAAGTCATTTTACAGTAGTTAAAAACTTTGCCACATATGTAAAATTGAAGCAAACGTCAGCTTGTTGATATCAATTTCCTTTTAAAAAAACCTCCGGAATTCGTGTCACTGGTATTCCTCGGTAGATGCGGCACATATGTCCAAAGTAACGTCGGAACCAATGACACTACACAGAAATGTTATATGTCCGGAAATCTCAACCCCCAATCCTTTGTTTCTGTTACTTCATAGTATAAAAACAATACAAACATTCAATGCAAATTGAAGCAAACATTCAATGGAAAACACACAAGGGAAAACATACAGGATGTTCAATGGAAGACACACAAAGGAAAACAAGTTTATTATTATTTCTATTGCGTTCCAAACACTGTGTACACTTGTGTCCCAGACACTAACACCCCTGACAGTTTTCTATTGCGTTCCAAACGCTGCGTTCCAAACGCTGTGTACACTTGTGTCCCAGACACTAACGTCCCCGACGTTTTTTCTATTGCGTTCCAAACGCTGTGTGCACATGTGTCCCAGACACTAATCAAATTATTTCTTTATTCACAAGATGTCATAAAATGTATTCAATTTTATAATTAATTAATTAGAAATTTCTTTCTTACAACCGTTCAAAGTAGAATTTGAATAAAATTCAATGTTGCAGTTTTTGATAAAACAGGAAACTGCTTACCTTTATTTATTTCTCCCCGGGGATTACTTTGAACGATTGTTTCCAGAAATCTCTTGGTTGGACCAATTTGTCCTTCTTTACTAGATCACGTCGGGGTCACCAATTTGTCCGCTTTTTGGGTCTCCTTTACCCCGGGAGGGGACTTCCGTCTCCCAGGTGTTCAGAGGAGGACGAATGAGATTAGAAATAATCAGGCATACAACTCTTGAAGAATAAAGAAACAATACATGGTTTATTGAAATATAAGAAAGAAAATAGACCTACAGGAATTCCCGGATCTTGGTGCCGTTCACCACGAATGGATCTTGCGTCTCTGTCTGTACATCTAGAGTAAGAGCATCATCCCAAGAACCCAGCGTTCTGTCTGCTGCTGTTTTTTATACTTCTTCAACTCATTCTTGTCTATGTGAGCGTGTTTGTGTCCTCTCATGTATATGAGTGTGTGTGTGGTGTTTCCTCTCATATCTCAGTGTGTGTGTTCTTCCCACACACTTTTTAGATGTAGATGTTTAGATGTGCGTGTGTGTCTCTAAATTGGTTTCCATGTAAAAGTTATCTGATTGTTAATTACTGCTCAATGCACAGGCTGGTACCGTTCAGGTGCTGAGACTGATGTTTTTCCATCTCCTCTTTGATGTTCAGCTCATTCAATAATGAGGGGAAATTCCTTATGTCTTGCACATGAAATATTTCTACTCATTGTGGACTGTATTATTCTAACAGTTTTGTAGGTCTAAGACGAGCATCATATACAGCAGAAAACAGAACTCAGAAAAACAGAAAAAGTCATGAATGTGAATTTAACAATTCTCTATGGGTGCTAGTGAATCTCAAATTGTGTATACACTGCATGTCCTCCAGGTCAAAATGACCTGTCTTCAGTAGATCTCCATTTCAAGCAGCTTATGAGATTTTTCACATATTTTATTCTGCTTAAAGAAACAACTAGCCATTTCCCAGAAACTGTGCGAATACCCAAGTTTTTACTCCTTATCTGTCTTCCTGTAGGCTATAAAGGAAATGTGCACAAGGGGTCTTGTATGCATTTTTATTTGTCCCAATGAGTTTATTTTGATTTTTTTTCCTTTGTCTTTGATAAGGCCACCTGTCTTGTTTTCTTTACATCTGCTACTGATTGATCTCAGACAGAACTAAAACATTCTCACATTCTGTGTTGTGTAAATAACTCTGTGACCTGGAATTCAATTAAAGTTCACTGTCGAGTCATGGTGACCCAAAGACAACCTTTGTACCCTTTTTGTACATCATGCATGAGAATGTGGATAATTGCAACAATCAACATTTTCCGATGTTGGGGTCAATGAGTCATAAATTTTAAGATGGCAAAAAAATATTGTAATTATCCCTATTGTAAAGGGATTTTTTTTAGGGGGGTTTAACACAGTGATGGGTAAATTTGACCCGTGGAAAACAGGAGGGTGAACAGTTATTCAAATATTAATATTACTGTGCGTACTTTATTTTAAATACACAGTATTGAAAATAACTCTGTAATCCTTCTTAGTAAAACCAAATTTACTTTTCATATTCATGTATTAATACTGAATTCTTTCGTAAATACCGAGATCTTTCGATAATAGCTTTTGCATTCGCTTATACCTTATGTATCATATATATACAAATATATATATATATATATATAGAGAGAGAGAGAGAGAGAGAGAGAGTAAATAAGCACCAACAAAGAAGACCAACCATCCACCAACTTTTACTGTTGAAAGGTCCTATTGTGTAAATGTCTGTGAAGATTCTCATTCATCCAGGTCATGATATCCAAAAAGGGTTTAGTTGTAAGCAACTGGACTTCTTCTTGGAGTTGAAAGACGTTTCATTCCTCAACTGAGGAACTTCATCACTTTCTGGTTGTTGTAGGTACTACCATTTATTTTCTTAGCAATGACAATGGTATTTCAACCAATTAACCCAATAAGTACATGAACTAGTTCACAGCAGACCCAGTTTTTACTGTGAAGCGATTTTTTCAATTCTAACCAAAATACAAATAAACAGCTATCAATTTGTGACCACAGAAATCACACTTGAAAGTAATTACTTCCACATATCCTCTGCCAGACACAGTTTCTAAATGGTGCCTGACTTTAACATTACCCATCATAACTATTTTAGGACTTATTGTTCTATTTTCCTCTGGTCATGGTATTTCAACCATCAACACTATTTGCTAGTAAGAAAGTTTAAATGGTCCCAAACTCTTAGATTACTCTTATGAAATGACATACAAGATGGTAAGAAATTAGATAAACATCTATTTAACTTTTCATGCAGTCAATCAAATCACTTTAAGATGACTTCTGGAGTTAATTGTATTTTATACTGTTTTTCTTATGTAAAAGAGATATTAGTTGAGAATATTTTGCAGTGAAACAATAAACAGTGAAAAAAAAGAAAATGTGTATTGTATTTGGATTATATTCTAATAAGGGATGTCCGATATATCGGTCCACCGATAAATATCGGGCAAATATGAGCATAATTTTTAATATCGGATTATATTGGTATCGGTTTTTCCCCGGATAATATTAATTCGATAATGTTAATCAATGTTTTGGAGAGTTCTAACACTAGCCATTTCTTGTTGACATTAAATGCTGCACAAAGAATCATGGTAAAACAAAGACAAAATGGTAAAAAAATAAATGTGTCATTTTTCCATAACTTATATTTAGTAGTTTGTTTAGATTGTAGACAGTTAATTATAGAATGCATTTAATCTGGTATGACAATAATTCAGGGGAAATTAGCTGCCTATATCGGTATCGGTTCACATCGGTATCGGTTCATATAGGTATCGGAAATTAAGTGTTTGGGTAATATCGGTTCATATCGGTAACGGTAAATGTCGGACATCCCTAATTCTATTTAATTACTGTTATTTTCAGATTTTATTTCGGCTTTGTGTTAATTTGTTTACTTAAAAGAATGCAAACTGAAAAAATAACATGAAATATACGTAACAAGATGTTTTGCTGCTTTCCTAAAAAACACGTGATGCGGTCGAGTTTTCATACTATGAAAGAAAATCAATGAAAAGACCTATGACACTTTTCTTCACAATAACAGTGTTGGTTGGTTGATATAACGATCAAATTATTTGATACTGACATAGGTAGCTGTGTGTGAGTAAAGAATCCATTTGCATCGCAAATGAAAGAATCCATTTGAGTGTTCCTAGTAACTAAAAGGTGTTAATTGGTTGTAACAACACAGACAGGAGTCAAAACTAGAATAGTGGATTCAAAATGTGGTATTTGGGTGTCATAGAGTGTGGAACATTTACGTTTACTTACTGACTCTTAATTATTTACTTACTAATAGTATGGTGGGTTAAAATACCAAGGCCAGCTGCGTAAAACAGAATTCTCTTAGGGTAATGGTGTCTGGGACCATTCACTCTTTCCTCCTAACACCCTGTTCCTGGTGAGCTGAATGTACAGTCTCAGGCCTAGAGGCATTCACACCTCTAGACCGAGCTCATCTAGAGATCAAATGTCTTCAACAAACCTAGATGACTGAGAATCTACTCAGATAGGTTGATTGGTTGATATACTCCAGCGATCAGAAGTAGTGTCAATCGGTGAAAAAAAACCAAGCCCAACAGATAAAAACCTAATAGCTGGTTCTGTAGTAACTAATGGTGTTTGAAGTAAGAGCCTGGAACCATTTGCACTTTCCTTCTAACTAACAGTGTTGATTGGTGGATACTGTGGCCAGCCGTTAAAATTGGAACATTAGTTTCAAAAAGGTTTCTAGAGTGTCTGGGACATTTTGAAGGGCCTAAAACATGTAATGGTGTGTAATGTGAGAATCTGGGACCTTTACACTTCCCTTCTAACTAATAGTGTTGAATGGTTTAAATACTGAATCCAGCAGTCAGATTTGGAAAAGTAGTTCCAGAAAGAGATGATGATATATAATATTAAAGTAGAACGATTCACTAAATGAAAATTGAGCTGTACGACCTGAAATAAATGATGGTGTATAAAGTAAAGCTCATTCCAAAGGGATTCATCTCCTTTTCTAGTATGGGACCATTCACATTGTATTACTTTCCAATAGTGTTTATTGGTTTAGTCTAGGGATGTCCGATATATCGGTCCACCGATAAATAACAGGCCGATATGAGCATATTTTTTAATATCGGTTTTTCCACCGATAATATTAATCCGATGCAGCAAAGACGCTGTCTCTGCAAATACGCTGGACTTCCGCTGGACTTCCACATGAGGAACTGAGTCAGCAGTACTGACACTCTGACCTGCACGTGATTAATGATGTCATTTAAAGAGACAGCTACAATGAGCAATGCTACAGTAACTGTCCTTGTGCTGGAGTTTTCTGTAGATAAAAAACAGTAATTCTTAATGACTGCAAGGAGCTAGTCATGTGGGGGGTTGTAGGATTTTAACACTTTATCACAAGCTGTTTTTATGCAGTGAAGTAAAGAAAAACAACATTGGACTCAGTGAGACGACAACAACACAGAAGCTGCGGCGGCAGCTGTCTGTCTCTGTCTCTCAAAGACTCAAACAGAACAGAACAGACGAGAGCAAAATAAATCAGAAAAAGTTCACGGAGTTCATTGTCCTGGAGAACCAGTCGTTCTCTCCCGTTCAAGATGCTGTTTTTATTAAACGTGTGAAGTTTCTGTAGCCGGGCTATGTCATGACCAAGTGTATTCGAAATAAGTATTTCTCAGACATTTGCCAGTGAAACACCGCTCGGTGTCGTCTCTCATGTCATCAACGAGAAGAGTTGTTCACATTGTGACGATGGTGAAATGTTTTTTCTGTCATTAAAGAGGGCTTTTTATTCTTACACTGCAGCTGTTTCTATCTCTGCCCATTTATATTTACTATTGTTGTGAGGGCTGAATGAGCCCAGTTTATAATGTTAATCAATGTTTTTGGAAAGTTATTCTGTCCAAAACTAGACGTTTCTTGTTTATATTTAATGCTGCACAAAGAATCATGGGACTGTTTCAGACAAAATGGTAAAAAATAAATGTGTCATTTTTCCATAACTTATATTGAAGTAGTGTGTTTATGTTGTACACGGTTATTCATAGAATGCATTTAATCTGGTATCACACTAATTCAGGGGAAATTAGCTTTCTACATCGGTATCGGAAATTAAACGTTTGAGGAATATCAGTCCATATCGGTATCTGTAAATGTCATATCGGACATCCTTAGTTTAGTCCAAAACCATGGTATTGTTTTGTGACGGAAAGATATGGGGCCATTTACATGTTTTTTAACTAAAGTGCTGATTGGTTGGAATAACATGGGCAGCAGTTGGAAACAGAATACTAAGTCCTAAATAAAGTTTTGATGTTCAACATAAGAGTCTTCGACACTTTCACTTTCCTTCCAACTAATACTTTTGATTGGTTACAAGCCAAGTAGACAATAACTGAAGAGTTCCTGAAAGGGGTATTGAGATAAGGGTCCACTTTTATCAAATAGGACTACAGACTCTTATATGATATTGGCATGTCGTATAAGAGTCTCGGACCATTTAGGATTTTCACCAAATAAGTTGGTGTTTATTGGTTGAAATACCATGGACAGCAGTTGAATATAGAACATTAGTTCTTAAATAAATAATGGCGCATCAAGTAAAACTCTTGGACACGTTCCTGCAAGCTAAGATTAAGATTAAATTCCTTTTTTTGTCATTGTGACATTCCAAAATTAGTTACTTCGAAAGCAACTGGACATAGTAGGTTTCTTGAAGACGTTTCACCTCTCTTCCAAGAGGCTTCTTCAGTTCTAACCGACTACAGGGGAGACCTGGTATTTAGCCT
>JAFBJS010007692.1:6655-17731 GCA_016785265.1 Paraplagusia blochii | reverse complement strand
CCCAATTCCGCAACCACAGTACACCAGGCATGTCCAAACTGTTTCACAAAGAGCAGGTGTATCTGCTGGTTTTCGCTCCATCAGATCCATAGCACATAGTTTGACCAATCAGGTGTCTGATGACTGTGATCAGTTGATTAAACCTGTCAACTCAGGTGTGCTGCTGCTTGGTTGGAACAAAAACCTGCAGCCACACTGGCCCTTTAAGGAACAGTTTGGACACCCCTGGTCTAGGGTTTCGAGGGATGTACTCTGTGCTACAAATACTGTAACATGGCATACATGCCAATATGAATATTATGTAATAAGGTATCTACATATGAAACAGACCAGGACACGCCTCTCCATCTTGGATGATTTATTGCATTAAAATTATTTTTGAACGTAGCTAAAAGCATAGTCCACAGTATCTCTTATCTTATTCTGCAATTTCAACGGCTGAATCCCACAGTCTGATAAGAAAAAAAAAAAAAAAGTTCTTTTTTGCAAACACACATAAACAAGTCATTCCTCAGACCTCTGTCCAATAGGAAGAATGTTGTTCAGATTTTCTGCATGTGTGTGAGCTAATGATGTGTCTGTTATTTAACTTATTTAGACTTGGCCTTGGCTACGTCTTAGCAAAAAAAAATAAATAAATAAAAATAAAAAACATTGCATACCACACTTTTCCACCACCATATTAATCCATTACCTTTTTATTGCCTTTAAGTAAAAAGGTATATTGACCATTTGATCGTAGGTATTGGACCTAAAAGGCTGCAGTTGATATTTTAATGTGCAGTCCTAAAATTCTGACTTATATCAAACTGATATCGAACATAGGAAGTGGATGACGATTGGCATGGCGAGTAAGTAACACTTTTGTGGTGCGGTGGTGACCTACAGTATTGACCACAAGGTTGTGGAAGGACAAGCAGCCCATCCATATAAGGATGTACAGTTGATGAACAGAGTTTGTGAAGTCAGGTCAGATGTCCCTAATGTTTCATAATGTAGTTGTAACCTTTTCTTTTATTTAAAAAAAATATATATTATATCAATTAATTGTATTTTTTCAAATGTATGTTTCATTCTAAATTTGTTCTTCAGCAGGTCCTCTTCTTTTAAAGAAAACATCTTTTTTTTTTAAATCCCAAAATTTATGGAAAATCCAAAATAGTGAAACATGCAATAAAAATAAAATGAATAAAAAAAAAAAACATGCAATATACTGCTGGAATGAAAGGAGGACTGCACAGTGGTGGGCCGTGCATTTTAAAGGTAGGGCTTCAGTGACGTCATAGTTTTGTGATGTCAAATTAATACGGTCCATAATAATATTAATATGAGACTCGAGAATCGACAGATAAAAAATATAACACCCTTAGTGTAGGTTCATTAAGCAACATATAATTTTCAGACATTTTTGATATTTAACTATGTCGGTGGCCAAGTGGTTGAAGATTCATCTTGTCCCCATTAGGTTCTGGGGTTCGATTCCCAGCATAGGGACATTTAATATTTAGAGAGTGTTTTTGCAATAACAGCATTCACACACTGTGTTGTGTCACTCTTGGACTTATCTAACAAGGATGCTCAGGGCAATAAACATATAACTGATATCAAAAAAAGTGCATGAATGGTTAAAATTATGTCATATCATTTCCCATTTTTACACAAAAACTTTTGTCCCTGAACATCACGTTGCAAACAGATGCTCACAGATAAGATGAGGAAAAAATCTGTCCAAACCCGAGTAAGGGATGTGAACAGTGCATCTGAGGCTGAATTGCTGTCGTCAGGAGGGACCCTCTCTATTGTTGTCATCCTCCACCTTTTGCCATTATCACTGCATCGCTCCTGAGAAACACACAACACGGCAACGATAACGGCATCCGCACGGAGAAACCTGCCACTTCAGCAAACATTTCCATCTCGGCTCCATCCATCCATCTCTCCTGAGCCGGCGCGATGTGGCCTGTCGTCGCATTCAGAGCGAGAGGATTTTCCGGTGCTGCAGAAATAATGGGGCACTCTGGATCCCAGCAGCAGTAACACTGGTAACATCTCAACTCCATGAAGTGGGAGAAACATTGTGCGCCTCATGCATCCTGTCCTAGAAAATCTCCATGTTTATGACACTACAGAGAACAACTGACTGGTGACGCCAGAAGATGTTCATCTAGAAGGTCTTTCTTCTCTCTCGTATTTTCAGAGCAGACACACGTCGTATGATGCAATAGAACTGATAATAATAATAAAAAACAAACAGTGGTTTGACTCTTCTCCGTCACATTTGTCCTCCTTTACTCTACCCTCTCCGAGGTGGAGTCCATTCGTCCTGCGTCTAACTTTGCCAAACCACGACTGCATCCCGCCGTAGGCTTTTCTTACCTCCACTAAAAGCCTGTCTGAGCAGCTTTTTTCGCACAAGAAACATCAAAAGTCTTTTAACAAGTCGCGATTCTGCCATTGCAGGTAAAGATCCTAAATTATGAATGACCCTGTTAATTGATCCGGTTTCATACCGCGTCTGGTTCTTTTCTGCCGCTCCGCATTTTTAAAGCACTTGAGTTGTTTCACTTGTTTACTCCTGCAATTGCTTGTGAGTTTCTGTGGAAATATTTTTACATTTATATATGTATTTCCTTAAAAAAATAATGTTCTTACATAGCTCATGAGTTTGCTGCATGATTTCAGTCTGCCATGCAAAAAATAAAAATATGTTTATGAGTCTGATTTGATAATTTTCCATAATATTCAGGGAATAAGAAAGTAATATAAATATAAGGAAACACAAAAACTCATTACAACAACTCAGAACATAGATTTCACCATAAGCAAAATGCAAAATTTTAATAATTAGCAAGACATATCTCAACAGTAGCACATTGGCTCAAAGTCAATGTCTGTGTCACTGGTGCAGTATGATTTGGGTGGTGGTCATGGAAACTTCTGCCCCGTGACCTGGTATGAAAAGACAGGAAAAAATCACAAAACAGAACCTGTGTCGTAAACAGCAGCAACTACAGAATCAACGTTTATTTTATACAGTTGCTTTATCTGCCTTTTTTTTTTTTTATTAAACATTTCAATTGACAGGTTTCTTAACACCTTTACAATCTATGCTGGGAAACTTTACTTGTTAAGATGTGTTTTTTTAGGTGTGTGTTTGCTGGAAAGGTGTGTATGGGGGAAAAAAATGTTAGGTGTTGTCTCACACATTTAGTCTTGATTCCCACGCCCCAATGAGCTGTCGCTACTGTCAGATATCAAAAGTGATGTACGAGAAAAATAAAAAAAACATATCAAAGTCTGATCTAAGTAAAACAAGTGCTAAGTAACTACATGCTGTTTACCTTGTAGACCAGGTTGCAGTTTTACACTTCAGATTTTGGTGGGCAGAAGGTTAAAACAATTCTGCAAACTGAGAATCACTTTTCCGATGTTTAACAGAAACAATATTTTAGAAAATACAACTAACATTGGCCATGACATATTGACAAGTTCTGAGACAGAAGCCTATTTGGGAAAAAAAGAAAATTGACAAGACATGAAACACGTACAAGTACCATGATAAACAGTTCAATTGATCTTCTTTCTGGTTGAAGAAAAAATTGCTTGTAGATTTGTTTCAGGCACATGTAAAAGTGTTTCGTCAGTTTTTGATGTCTATCTGCATTTTTTTGGTTCAAATGTTAATTTGTCTCAGAACTTGGAACTGTGATACATGCATGTCCTCTGATTTGTGCTGGAATGTCTTCAATAGGGGCGTGAAAAAAGGGCAAAAACTGACTCCTCCCACAGCCAACTATCTAACAGGATTTTTTTATTTTTTTTATTTTTTGTCATTCAAATAAAAATAATATCCTAATAGCTATATTGGAATTAGACCCGTGCTCCACATATACCCGTGTCAAAAATGTCTTTACCACAGATTCTGCGGAATACAACACTGCAGATAAGTAGAAATAACTACAAAAAAAAAGAAAAAAAAAAAAAAACAGGAAACTGAACAAGATGGTTGGACCAGGGTTCACCATAAATGTGGAGAACCAATCTGTAAAATATAACATCTTACTTTATATTTACTGATTAAGCACAACATGCAATATTCTAGTATAGACCACTACACCAACCCAGTTCATCCAACAACACCATTTACAGCAATGTTGACTTGTGGGTCACACTTTAATTGAACTTTCATATCAAGGTGGTGGGGCCCACAAAATATCATTCCAAGGGCCGAAAATGGCTCACGAGTCACACGTTTGTGTCCATGTAAATGCATTGACAGTCTTCTGACTTGACAAATGTCCTATAAAAGTAATGGAAATGGAAAAGTGACAGTAAAAAAAAATATATACACTCTGTTATATTACTAATGAAATGTTAACAAATAAAATATCATCTTTATACAGTTTTCAATATCATTCAGTTAAACTTCAATTAACCTTGTATTTACTGATGTAAGTTTTTTTTGTATATATATATATATATATATATATGCCTGTGTGTGTGCAAATATACCCACTCCCTTTCTAAACCCTCTTGTTGGTGGTGGTGTGTTTGTGTACAGAGTGGATCCTTGAAAAAGCAGCCATTAGACAACACAGCCTCAGGCAAAACTGCCAAGAAAAGACACCTTTAGTACAAGAAAAGTGAGACGGAAATGTTTTTCTTGATTTCCAGTACAGTTGTTCAAATGTGATGCACTTGCGCCTGTGTTTTTTTTTTTTTTTTTAATCCCGCACGAGCAAGGGAAGTGGTGCAGTATATGAAAAAAAATAAAAAAATAAAAAAAATACTCATATGAAAGAAAGATTAGAGAAGTAGAAATAGCAAATACATATGGAAGCTGCTGCACTGATGCATCATTGAAAAAGCTCCGCCTGTTAATTAATAATGATGGTGCCTTCAGGGCAACATTTGTTATCATCCAATCGCAGTGGGATTCTTGCTTTAAAAGCCTGGTGAACTTGAACCTTACAGAGTCGCTAAAAGGACAGTTTTTTCTTCAGTCTAAAAAAAAAAGTTGGTTTTGAAGATTTTTTTTTTTTTCTCTCAATTTTGTGCTTGGCCGGACTATCAGTGTTTGGAACCGGCCAAGATATTGTGCCACTGACTCCAGGCCAGGTTTTGTCCACCGCGTTAAAAAAAAAGGACCGACGTGCCAACAGTGTCCCTGACTTTGAGGACTAACAGGGCCTATGGCACATTGATGTGCAGCAGAGCATACAGCAGTTTAACAATGTGGGTGGCGGATAAGAAAATGACAATCTAATTACACTGCACTCAGTGCCTTGAAGAAGATGTTAGACGGAGGCTGCTGTCTGCTGGTAGACACTTGTCTCCTCCGTCAAACTCCCGTTTTTTTTTTTTCTTTTTTTACCATCTAGAACTTTTGGAACAAACATCCTCTAACTTATTTGTCCAAGTTTGAAACTGGATTTTGATAGAAAACAGTTAGGGGTGTGTAGATTAATTGTTTTCGATCGATTATCGATCTGTGACCTATACATCTATTCACACATGTCTATGGAGGTTGTGTCACTTGGGGTGTGTGAGCTGTGACGTGGGCTGATTTGATTGGAGTTCAGGTGGTGGGTATTACTATCTGGCAGACAACACAGGGAAACTTTACAGTGTGTCTCATTTAAAATTGAAGGTTTGGACATCATTTGGTTTTTTCCAGAAGGATGGAAATATAAATAAAAGCAACGCGATTTACCGACTCTGTGGAGCGACAATCAAATACATTGGAGGTCCAACAAACATTAGCAGTCACCCAGAGAGACGGCAGAGTGGAACTGATGACTGAAGGACGATGACGGTGACGCTGGCACAGCAGGAACGACCAGTAGTCAGAGGAGCGGAAAGAATAAAAAACAAACGTTTTTCCAGCTGCATTTCTGCAATAACTTGGCAAAGTCCAAGGGAATAATGGAATCTATCGCTCGTTACATTACAAAACAATGTCCTATGTGACAATCTGGTTACAGGAGTGAGGTCTACAGCTAAACCTTTCTAAAACTGTAGGCATGGATTTCACTAAAATAAGTAAAGAGTGTCACCTGATCCTGATATACTGGTTAATGGAGATACAATATAAATTGTCAATCAGTATAAATATCTTGGGTTAATATTAGACTCACAGATCTGCTTTAAAGGGCATATTGACAAATTGTGTAAAAAATCAAGTTAAATCTTGTAAATGTTCATGCAATTCGAAAGGAGATGCCAGATGAAGCTGGAAAAAAAGAAATTGTAAATTGTATAAAAAAGTGTTTGCATATGTAATTTCTATTGTATATATAATCTGTGCTTCTTGCGATTTTACATCATGGTCAGGAGACAACAGATGAAAACTAGCCTTTGGCGGATTCTTTATTATTTAACCATGTGTGATCACATGTTTTTAATTGTATTGTATTTTTTTTTTTTAAAGAAAAAAAAAAAGGAAAAAAACTATAAAAGACTGGCAGCTGAAGTAGTTAAAAGCGGAGTTCCATATTTTTATTGAAAAAAAACTGATGCTGCCCGGTCATTATCTGACTCGGCCTAGTTTGCTGTCACTCCATAGTTCAGTGGAGGACAAGGGACACTGTTTTGTGGATGACAATGTCCATATCATGATCAGAGAAGACAGGTGGTTTGGGAGAGGAGTGGAGGAAGCCATCAACATCAGTCTGGAGAAACCTTTCTCTCAACCAAGGAAGCAGGTTAAGACCCAACCTTTAGACCATGTTCCCACCTCCAGAGGACCACCCCCCACATCCCTCGTCACATCCCTAAAAAAAATTATAAGTTTATAAGTTTCATCACAAAGAAGGAAACAACTCATGTCCCCCAGAATAGGATTTGGTCCTACACACATCTACCCCAACCTCCCTTGTTACTTTTTTTCTACAACAACCTCCTTTCCTAGGATGCAGCCTCTTTGAGGTTGAATATCAAACGTCTCTTAACCTATGATATATATTTTGCTCCTTAAACACACCATACCATTACATACAAGTCCAGTACGTATTGCACCATGCAGTGGAAACAAGGTATAGTATAACATTGCTCCGCGAGGCTTCTGACTGGTAGTTGCAATACCCTGACAAAACATCACACTGTCCATATTGTAACTTATCACAGTTGGACTTAAACATTTGCCTATTTTTTTGAGCACCGTTCAAGAAAGTAAACACAACCATAATACTCACGTAGAGTGCACAACATTATAGCCACGCTGGGAATGTAGGGAAAAATATAGTTTTTGGGTCTGGGAAATATGGTAATATGTCAACAAAAACAGAAAAATCAAAGTCATATCTTCATAAAATATATAGAATATATACCATATCTACCAATTACCTATTATAGACTTGCTGATATAATTTGTCAACAAATGGCCACAAGTGTATGTTTATGTAATAATAAATTGACATGCTGTATAAAAAAAACCTTTATTACCATGCACTCAATGTTAGAGAGCAGCAATTTTCTTCCATACACAGTAGGTTTCCTAATTTCCGGTCCGGAGTTGCTGAATATCCATTTAATAGGCAGAAAATCTCTCCGGGACTTTTTATCTATTAGCCACCAGTTTGGAGCCCCAGTGAAGGCCGACTTTTCTTCCCCTTTATTATTTTAGGGCTGAGGAAATTGCAACCTGCACATAGTGATTAAATGCCACTATATATTAACACAAGTGCTGTCATAGGCAGAGGGAATATAAAAATGATGCAAAAAGCCAGCTGCAGAGAAAAAAAGAAAAGATCTCTCCCATTGCACTCCATGCATACCGAAAAGGAAAATCCGAGCAAAAGAGGTTAGAAAGTTATTATATCATTTACCTGAGCAAACCTTCCCCATACTGTAATAACATCGGCTTTAAACCGGTCCAAAGAACAAAAACCTTTAACCACGCCTCCCCACACTTGGAAACATTAACCCTATAAGTGCTGTGTAAAACCTTAGAACCTTAACAGTACCACTGCACTTTATTATGATAGTTGCTAAAGAACACAACACTAAACTTTTTATTGTGTTTTTAAAGTAAATGGACTAGTTACTTTTATAATTTAGTAACTAGTAACGTAACTAGTTACTTTTTAAGAGCAGTAACTAGTAAAGTAATAAGTTTTTTTAAAGTAACTTATATATATCAGTGTTTATTCATTTATTTATTTATTTATTTTTATTTTGCATTATAGCAAGCATGGCCAAACCTTTTGACTTGTGGGCCACAATTGGGCCAAAGATTGGACACAGTGGCCAAGTCCAGCGCAGAAAGATATGTTCTTATTTAAACTAAGATAAGTAAAAGTCTTGTATAATATCTTGACAGCTACATTTCTAGTAGCCTCTATGACAGGGGTATTCAACTAAAACACCAAGAGGTCCAGTCAGAAAAATATTATTCAAATAAAGGTCCAGAACATCATGTCCAACTTGCCAGAGTGTTATATGTTGTAGTAGTATTAACATCTTAAGAGAAATCAGGTGTAGCAACAGCTTATATCATTTTTCTTTAACACACCTTGTCAGAACAATCTCATAACAAATCAACAATTACAATTAAACACTTTCAGTTTCTCTGAACCAGCTTCCCTTGTCTCCCTTGACTCTCTCTCTCTCCACGTCTCCGTCTGTTTCTCTCCCTCTCACTCTGCCTGCCGCTGTTAACTCCCGAGAGTTGATTGGCTGAAAAGCACCACGTGGGATAACTTCACCTGTACACGATTGGTCAGTTTATTTCCTGATACCGGCTCAGCTTTTCCTGTGTTTACAATGGCGTTGGTCGTAAACACTGAAAAAGCTGCGCACCTTAAAACTATACAGTTAAAATCATCTGCCGCATAAATAGATTATAGATCCGGGTCCGTACAGTATCACCCCTGGGTCCGGACACGGACCTCTGTCCGCCAGTTAGTGACGTGATCTGCTCTATGACGTCATCTACTGGGGAAACACATCATTGCAGGTAGAAGAATGACGACAATTTAAATAAATTATTACATTTGGATAATGTTGGCCGGCCGCATTGAAAAGCCCAACCGGCCGCATTCGGACCCCGGGCCTTAGTTTGCCCGTGCCTGCATTACAGTGAAACTCCCAAAGAGACTAGTATTTATAAAATCTGTAAAGCACTGAGGGAGTATGAGGAGAACCACAAAGTAACAAGGACTTTCTGTGAATCCAGTTTGTGACATTCTGGGTATCTTTGTATGTTTGCATACTTAGGGCAGTGGTGGACTTGGAACCCGACACGGGCCCGAATCCACCAACTGCCAAGTTAAAGCTTCACTTGGAAGGAAATGACTGTTAGTATCCCTAACACCTTATAGCTAATAAAGACTTTAATACCATTTCATTTTAATTAAGGGATAATAAACCGAGTGATTATTCCCCTCTTAATATTCACTTCACATTTTGACAACACTAGTTGAGTTTTAAATTCCAGCCTGGCGGGATAATAAAAGGCCAATAAATCCTTGTTTTTTTGAAAATGATTCTCGCTTTTACTGTATGCCCTGTTTTGACAAGCGCTCAAATCTCTGGGCCACTAACAGAAGAGGCAGATCTGAGAACTGACAGAGAGAAACCGGCCGGGATGTCATGCTGTGGATATGAAAATGAAGAGAACAGCTTGACGTGTGACCTCAAATGCAGCTCTGGGCAGGGAAGGTCAGGGCATGATTGTAGGGTTTGGAGGACACACACGGAGACACGGGAGCTGCCTGACACGTAAACTGACTCTCAGGAGGTAGGCTTTCACTTTAGGAGGTAAGAAAATCTTTCAGAAAGAAATAGAAGTAGTGGAAAATACTCTCAGTGAAAAACATACAGTACAACCCTTGCTTAAACCATTTGTTTTATATAACTGAAAAAAAAAAAAAATATCCATATAATTATTGGATGAGTTGAATTTTACTTCAGCTTTTAACATTGAACGTTGTTGTAAAATAGAGGTTCTGTGTTGGGCTTGTGTTGTGTTGGAGAAAAGGATCGACATGTAAAAATAGCATTGACCTGTTACCATGGTTACATTCAATGCATCAAAAAACAGTGTTGAAACAGCTTATTTAAAAAAAGATAGCTTTTTTTTTTACTTTTTTTTTTTTCTCTGAGAAAAGTCTAGCCGGAGGTAAGGGAGAATAACCGTTCCGAAAGAGGAAGCCAACTGTGTGATCTTCTTCCCTCTGTGTGTCACCACCAATGGATAGCTAACCTTTAAATCTGCATGCTGCTTCTAAAATGATAACCCTGTACCAACTAGTAGCAAACATGGAGTAAAACACTAACAAAAACCCTAAATACAGGGGTATAACTAAGATCACATAACATCACAAAAAAAAAAAAAAAAAAACTACAAGTGATGGTAAAACAGTCGATATGATGCTAATCCCTTATTTAGTATTTGCATAACTGTATTTCAAAACGATCTAAGGTTGGTGGTTTACCGTGTAGTTGCAAGGACACACGTATCAAAAATCTTGCTTTTCATACCCTTTGAATAACTTATGTTATGATGATGTCATCAAAATTCAGCGGCCAACAACGGCTAAAATCCAATATCGAGTGAAAGAACATATATTTGAGTTTTGGCTGCATACAGTGCTCTGATGACCTTCACATCAAAACAACGAACATAGCTCTCCGTATATACAGTATATATATATATATATATTGCTTTCCGTATATATATATAGCTAGTTCTTTTTCACGGTCATAGACAAGGGTTAGATGGAAAGAAAGAACCTAACAGATTGTTGGTGGAATTCCATTTGGAAATTAATGCAAAAGCAATGATAATGAAAATTTGCAGGATCTTTTTTTTTTTTTTTTTGGTCCGAAGTGCTGGCCTAGTGGTAAAGGAAGTGGACTTGGGTCCGTAAGGCTTCAGGTTCAAATCCACCAGCTGCCAGGTTGTAACTGAGGTGCCCTGATCATAGCACCATGCCCACCAACATAACTTCTTGTAGGCTCAATACCCATAGGAATGCTCACAGTACGGCGCAATGTGATTTGGGTGGCACCAGCTACACCTGCGACCCAGGACAAACTGACGATGAATTGAATCAATGAATGTCCTCCAGCATC
>JAFBJS010007686.1:20555-44944 GCA_016785265.1 Paraplagusia blochii | reverse complement strand
TTTTTTTCTTTTTTTTTTTCTGAGTTACGGTGAAGAGGGAATGTGGTCAAATCAGCAGGATTTAAAAAATGTTTGGTTTTCACACAGCTAATTGTGAGGTAGTTGGAAGGCTATAATAACTTGTCTTAACTATCCGTACACTGTTCACCCAAGTCAAACTGACAATCGACCAATCACCCTTGGTCGTTGTACAGCTGAAAGATTGTGGCACTATCATACAGTGAACGCCGGCCTTAACGTGAAGGTATGTGACTGACTAGTTTCAGCTAGTTACACCCAAAGACTGGTAATACCACTAAAACTGATAGGTTGGTGTAAAGACACATGAGCATGCCTGCCTGGGAAACGTAACGTTCTGGTTTGAATCCCAGAAGCACCGCAACCTTGATAATGCTAATCATTTTCTGAAGGTCCATTCAGATAAGAATTTCTTTAAATGCATGGATAGAATGCAAGCCTAGTAATACTACATTGCAGTCCACAGACGTTGTCACTTGAACATTTATCTTGGTTTTTCCACCTTTGAGGGTTTTTTTTTTCTCTCTCTAATGTTTCAGCTTGTCCTACGGACTGTGTCTGGGTAGGGTTTGTGTCAAGGGTTCTAATATGAGGGTTTCGTTAATGTGAACGTTTAAGAAGATTCTCTTTCTCTTGGCTTCCTCCTGGGTGTGTTTGAAGACTGTAGTCAACGGCTGACGGATTTCAATAACGTAGCTTTTTCAGCTTACTTGATTCATGCACTGACTGTAAGCATACCCCCAATTCCCAAGTGTGGGAAGAAGAAACAAATGCAGCTCCACAGCTTTTGAGTAAAAACGGACAAGTATGGCTGTAAAATATGTGCTCAAGAAAGAAAACCTTGTATAAAGCTTGGTTTGTCAGTCCGATACCAATACAATCTATTGTTCTGTATGTAGCTGTGTGGGTTTTCTCCAGGCGCTTTTGTTTTGAATGCTTGGTTTTCACACAAAAGAACAAAGATGGATTTTTCTTTTGTACCTGAGCCACAGAGCTGAAAACCTGACCGTGAATAAAAAGTATACAATTTATGACATTGTCAATATAATCTTGATGGGCCCCTTAGCCCTTTAAAAAAAAGTACAATTATGGGTTAACAATAAATGCGGAGCATTGGTCAGGTCAGAAGACATATAAAAGCAATAGTTTTCACTCTGAGTGTCTTCTGCTCTGGTTTCCTCCCCAGGGACTAATCATCAGGCTTTCTCCTTCTGGATTCAGCTGAATGTCACTGGTGTCAGAACAAGGGCTGACGCTTTAAGACCTGAGATCAATATCTGCCGTCTCTTCACACACACAAAAACACTCAACAATGACTTCTCACACATGAAGACATTGCGCGTGAAGTGGCCTTTTTAAGGCAGTGGTTTGCTTCTCTAATATTGTTTGGTAGAAAGGTTGGATCATGTTGCTCATGATGATCATGTTGATAATGGAAAAAAAATCTGTTGCCAGGCTTTATAAAAAAACAATGTAAGTTAATTATTAGAAGATATGATAAATGTGGGCAGATGAGCCATATTTTTCAACAAGATACTGTACATTTTAATTGAAATTCTTGGCTAAGGAGAATTATTTCTTTCTTTCTTTTTTTTTTTACTTTAATGGGTGCCTTTTATTCTAGTTTGACTAAATAAGAGTTTGTTTGGGACTTCACTTTGGCCCAGAGTCAATGTCTCTGTCTTTAGAAAAACTCAAGGATTCACTTCCTTGGCAAGTTTGCAGCCCGGTTAGAGCAGTTAACTTACAGTGGGGTCACCACCCGCAGGAAGGTACAGTATGGTTCTAATTGATATGCAATCGTTAAGCTTTTGTATTTTTATTGTAGCCTTTTGATGTATTGGTAAATAATTATTTACTTTCTGGTATATATTGGTTCAGTTCATTGTTAAAAAAAACATGTTTTTGAGGAAAGCATGTTGCATATCAGACCAATTCCTGCAGGTCCCGATCTTCCAAAACCACACTTGTTAATAGTCCTATCAACCTAAGGCCAAATTAAAACAAAGTGTGTTTCTGGTTATCTGACTGACCGTGAACTAACCTGTAGAAATTGCCAACCACAACATTTTCATTAAAAACTTCCCTTGATAATTTAGTGGAAGTGGTTGTTTGTTGCAATCCTTTGTTTCAACACATTCTCACCAATGTATAAAGAACAGTTTACAATCTATTCGGTCCATTATTTAGAGGAAATGGTGAGAATTCCTTTTGTCTTGGCAACATCAAATAAAACCATGGAGGCAGCCATGTTAATGGACTTTTGTCCTCAATCAGCTACTCGGTTGGTCATAATAATCACATGATGACCCATACCACCACTCAAACCAACTCTAATTATGCCCTGAAGTTGCTAGTACAATAAATAATAGACAGGATTTATGTGCCGAAAATTTTTGCCCTTAGCTTAATGTAGGAAACTTTAGTTCAGAGACTTGTCTAGGACTCAAACTTGCACTGCACTTGCAGTTTTAAATTTTTAAAATAATAAAATAAAAATAAGTTAAAAAAACAAAGTTATTCAAACCTCCAAATCCTATATTCTTCATGTACAAGAAACAGTATTTTTTTGCCTAACACCAGGCATGTTTTGCCACGCTTCTATGCAACAATACTGGAATAAATCAATGTGCAAATTTTACACAGAAATATCCTTGAACAAACCAGGGTGTGGACCTTGAACCTTATTGCTGTAAGGCTCTCCATAATCCCCACCTATCAAGAAGATTGATTATCCAGGCTAAAGAAGCAACACACCAGTCAAGCGTTGTTTAAAAGAAACTGGTCTCTTAAAAAACACACACTCATATATATAGTATTGTAAAATGCAAAAAACAAACAAACAAACAAAAAACAGTGGTTATGGTGTTATTTTACAATTGCATGAAAGAGAAAGAGGAAGAGAAATTAAAATAGAGAAACTTGGAAACACATAACCTGCACTGGTTCTTGCACCAGACTCTTAACAGAACGTGACAGTGAAGTAATCAAGACCTTAAGCAAAAATATCAGAAAAAAAAACAGGGAAACCTAAGAAGTGACAACAATTAGAATTTACAGAAGAAAGTTAGTAATTAAGAAGAACAAAACCGATTAACATTCCTGGCAGAATAACAATTTATTGAAATTTTAGACTAAAAGAAATACAATATTGTGCTTTATTCAGTTTTGCAAACTGTTTTGTGTATATACAATATACACACTTTTACATATTTATATATATAGTATTTAAATGTATATAGAACCTAATTTTACAAACAGTTCAACTCAAATTGTGTTATACATCAAAATTTTAGAAATATCTCACGTCTTCCTGACCAAACTCTATTTTATTCCAATTTCTCCAAAAAAAAAAAAGAAACATTTCTTATTAATCTAAGAGAAAAACAAAATCATTTAGAGATTTCTAAGCAAACCACAAAGAAAAAAAAAATTAAAACAAGATATAGGAAAACGTCCTGTAAAAACCAAGCAAAAACCACAGTAGTCTGAATCCACACAGCTTCTCCTCCATCTCCTTCTTACTGTGGATCCTGAGGACTCACCTGAGCACAGAGTTGGTTCTGGGCTGGAAAGCATCTCCTGCCTGTGATATTAATCTACCAGGCAGTCCTGTTTGAGAAGAGAAAACCTAAAAACTTAGCATTCAGGGTTTTGGCAGAAAGTGTTCTTTTTATCTTTACAAACTGGCGTGGATATCCTCGTGTCTCAGAACTTTGTAGGTGATCCAGTAGAGGATGTTGAAAATGAGGAAGGTCAGAGGAAAGACGGCTCTGGAAATTGTGTCGATGCGTTTTGCTCGGTCTACGAAACGCTTACGGAGTTCCTCCTCATCGTCACCTATGGGGTCTGTGACTGTTGGTGGTTGAGTGAACACGGAGGCTCCCTCCACAGCAACGCCATCCTTGTTCTGCAGGTAGTGGCCCAGTCCGTAACCTCGAAAGTAAAAACCACGACTATCCCTAATCAGCTCCTCTTCCTCTTGAGATGAGAAGAGAAAAAAATAGTCAGTGCTATAGCAACAAGAGTTTTGAATTCCCTTCTACATTAAGATTTATGGAGAGTAATTTGGAACAGTTAAGAACTGCACACAGTTCTTGGTAAATCAGTGTTTTCAAACATACGGCCAGGGCCCGCTACACACTTCAATTCAGCCCAGTTTGTAAATTTTAACCCCACCCACAAAATCAATTATAAATATATGGGTTAGCTTATTGTTATTTATAGTTAAATACTTTGCATTATTATGATTGTACAGGTTCGGGCCATAATAAATCCAATTAAGTTGTATGAAGCTGAAAACAGAGAGTTCACTCATTACTTCATCCTCATCCTCTTATTCATTACTGTGTGTCAGGGCTGCAGTCTCTCCACCTGCCACCCAAATAACTCCACCCTACCGTAAGCCTTTTTATAGGAAGGCTGTGCACAGAGCACCTTAGTAGCAAACTGACAGCTGTTGGATTAGAACTTGAAGCTTTGTGGACCAACATCCACTTCCTCCCAGGAAGTAGACGTCAAAGAGAAGTATAAGGTGGATTAAAAAAAAACAAAAAAACTCCATGTTTATTAAATGTTCATATAAGACCCAATATATAAATATAAAAGGATGTGACCAGCGGTTTAACACCAACAATGCATTTCATTTGCCAAAGCCAATTATAGTACTGTATTTAAAATAGTACAGCATTATCAAAATACAACTTTCCTTCATGTTGGTACCCAAACTCACCTTGCCTTGTGTCTTTATCTCTTATACTTCTCAATAGTTTTTCATACAGTGCACTCATGGTGCCTGTTATTGTCCCTGATGTCTAAAAGTTGTTCCTAAATGTGAAATAATCTGTTTAAAGGTTTGTCCCTTCTTACTGCAATTTATTGGTACACTTTGTACATAGTTCATAGACCCGTGTCAAGTTTCTCACCCTTGTTCCAAGCAATAGTAAAGCAAAATTAAATCTGCCTGAGGACTTCATTTTCTTTGTGCTGTAGTGTAACACCTGTCTACCTGCGACCTCTCCTTGTCCTTCTCACCATCGCCTGGACATGAGAACGTCTAGATGTTCCGAGCCGAGGACAGAGCAGTTATTCTTCCAACACATCTTAATTGTTCCTCCCACCCTGCACTAAACCATGAACTTCATCATGTGCTAAAGGGTAATGGAGCGTTACTCCAACAATAATTGGCACTCATTGTCTGAGCTCACTACGGAAGTGCTGGACACTCCAGATGACGTGTTTTTGACACGAGAACATTAATGACTAATCTCTTCATAACGACTGTTCTCTGTTCTCAGCAAAAACAGTCCCAGGTTGCTGAGTTTAAAATCTTAGATAAATAATAAATAATCCAAAATTTGTTAGCTGCTGGTCAATATCGGAATTTGTTGTTTAAAGTAATTGAGAAAAATATAAATTAATGGATTTATTCATTGAACTTCATCCTCTTATCTGGTCGTTTTCCAAGACTGCCACCCAAATCACACTGCTCTATACTTCCAGCTTTCCTGAGGGTGGTGAGACCACTGGTCGTTCTGTGGCTGGTAACAGTGCTATGATCAGAGCACCTCAGTGGTCACCTGGTAGCTGGGAGGATTAGAACCTGAACCCTTGGGGACAGAAAAATATAAATTATGGAATAGTGGTTATAAATATAGCAGTTAGCTGTGTTTCCACAGTTAGTTAAAAATAAGCAAAATGTAAATGTAATTGTGCCAATAATTTGTAGAAGTTGGACATAAGAGGCCGACTTAGGGTTTGACGAAAGAATGCCATTAAACTGGGAATAAACTAAGTTATTTCAGTGTTGCCTATTTCTAGAGTTTTAGCAGAACCAAATTGTTACTAGATAGTAATAACTGCATTTAATTTTTTTTTTATTTCCATTTGGATATCTACCAGTTTCTGTATTTATGAGATATGTTCATATCTGCTATATGTACATCTTGAATATCCCCTGGCTAATTCTCAGCTACTAGGTTTTTAATTATAGAAATTAATTATGATATTTCTTTCTTAGGGTGTAAATGATAAGTAAACAAAGTAAAAATAATCAAAATAATGTTCCAGTAATGTAATGTCACTTTAAAGAAGGCCATACTTAAAACAATGAGACGAATCACAACATAATTTAATAATAATAATATTTGTAAATTTAATTCTTTAAAAATAAAATATGATTTTAAAATTGAACATAAAATAAAGGTGAAAATATTAAAATTATTTAATGATAGAAACATTTGGATACCATGTTGTATGGATTAGAGACACTAGGAATAGAAAACATGAGGCAGAGCTGGAGGTTAAGGAGTTAAAGATGCTGAGGTTCTCTTTAGGAGAGACAAGGATGGACAGGATCAGGAATGAGGTGATTAGAGGGACAAGACAGATAGGAACGCTTGGAGAAAGGCTAAAGAAGCTAGATTAGGATGGTTTGGACATGTTCAGAGGAGGGACAGTGGTTACATTGGTAGAAGAATGCTAGAGATGAAGTCCCCAGGTAAGAGGAAGGCCAAAGAGAAGATTTATGGATTCAGTGTGGTAACCCTTGAAAAAAGGGACAAACCAAAAGGAATAGAAGAAGGTAGAAATATTTGGATAGCAATGTAGGATGTTGAGAAAAAAAAAACACGATTATGAAGATGGACAATAATTTGGAAGGTTTAGTTGTGGGAGAGTTGCCAAATAGAGGTGAAAGCTGTAAACACAGACAATTTGTCAAAGTGGAGGAAAGTGAGGTTAGAAGGTCAGGGTGAACAGAGGCTTCAGTAGTTTTATCCTGACACTGCACTGCTGATTCAGACTCCTGCACACAGAGCTGTTAACAGTACAGACTGTGAGAGGGGGAAAAGCTCCAACACAGGGAGGGGGATAAACCGCCGCCGCCATTTATTTCATCTGTTGATAAAGGAGAATTTTTAAAAGGCTTGAAAAGAAGTGCAAAAGATTCAGGAGTCAAAGCCAAACAACAGGATGGACCAGACGTTGTCAGTTTTTAATGAAAGGGATTCTGAAATAAAACTCACAGACATAATCTGCTGCTGTTAGTGAGGAGAGTTGGCTTTGAAGACAAAGACGCTTGAAGGCAACATTTCAGACAGGAAGGTAGTGTTCAAGATGTTTTTGAAGCCTGTGTGGAAATGCTATAATTAAAGGAGACATTCTGTTTTTATGTACTGGTAAGGCAGTGACAATGTACTGCAGCCGTGAGCCAGCAAATATATACACCTGATGAAACGTGTTATGAATGTCTGTAAGACTGTTGTTAAGGAAAACATAAAATCTGTGCAGAACCTGTTCCTTACAGGAACAGGGACTATGGGCTTTGTGTTAAAACAAAAAATTTTTTTCAGATGAACCTCACTGACACATTATAACCAGAGGAGCCAAAAATGAAGTTCTGTGCTTGTGTGAGCTACAGTATAATCAGAGATTTCTCTGAATCTATGGGAAATTGGAACATTTCTACCAATGCTGTTTGCTGCGCCTGTCCTTTCCAGGTACTGCAAAATGTACCTATATTACCACTGAAGAACTGTCTCTAGACACTTACCAACTGCATGGTACAGCCAGAGGAAATCATCTGGTGCACTATATTTAAGCATTATTTTAAAAAAAGAAGTGGCTCACACCTAGAGCTCTAATGACTACAACTGACTTTAAGGATTATTTAAATGGGCTTCATTTGCTGTCTGAGAGCCACTGACCGCAGGCAACATTAGTGAGAACTGTTGTAACCACATAGAAGGGAGAAGAAGGCCTGTCCTACTGCATGGTAACCAGACAAGAACTGTACTTTCCAGACAATGAGTCTCACTATTAAGGTCATTAGTGTACACTTCCAAGTGATATACCAAAGCATTGTTACCTTTAAACAACATAAAACTGTTATTGAACACAAAAAAGGACACTGAACTCTGCGGAAACATGACGTGAGATGATACACGTCAGGTCAGGACTCAGCCGTTCACTTACACTTAAAGGCCACAAACTGTTATGCTGGAGTCTTGTAAAAACAAAGTCTGGATCCAAAGGCGATGACACAGGACAACAGTGATAACGAAAGTCAACTCAGTTTATTCCGAATAACTCGGATGGGATTCAGGAAATGTGCGCCTAAAAGGGAAAGTAACACACTCCAAGCACACATCCTCTTGACAGAAACACACATCCAACCATACAACAAAATACAAATAGACCCCCCCATCCTTCGGGTCTAACACAAACCACTATTTTAAGAACCAAGATGTTCAGATCTTGGCCAGAGAAGACAGATGGTTTGAGAGAGGTGTTAAAGAAACCATTTTTGTCAACCTGGAAAAACCATCCCTCAACAGAGGTGGTGGTTTGAGACATAACCTCTCATCCACCTACAAAGCCCTTTTGGGAACAATACCCAAAATATTCCACTCTCATCAACCAGTTTCGCATATTAATGAGCCGTGTGACTAAAACTGATTAATTGATTTTAATCGTTCTTTTTGTTAATAGGACGATATTGATTCATAAATCCAAAAGTCGATCGTTTTTTTTCTTCTTTTCCCACTTTACGTAAACTAATGCACCACAGGTGATTACGTGATTACGTATTTGCGTGGTTACGTGCGAGTTAACACACTCGTGATGGAAATAAATAAAAAAAAATACATTTTTTATTAGCAAATGGATTAAGTTTCAATTTTAGCTTTAATTCTTCTGAGAATAACGTTGGTACCGAACTGTAATTGATATGACAAAAACTGAATCGAAAACCGAAGCGAATCGTGAATTGAATCGAATCGAACCCTTGTGAATGGAATCGAATCGATTTAGAAAATTTGAATCAATACCCAGCCCTAGTAACGACCCATCAATACCCACCCAACGACTGGTATCACACTTCACAGGTATCCCCAGGTCCACCCAACAGGAAGGACACCCCTTCCTCCCCACTCACAGCATATAACTTCTGTACTCCCCACTAACAGTTAGAACTGAAGAAGCCTCTTGGATGAGAGGTGAAACGTTTTCCAAAAAACTGAATGTCCAATTGCCTAGCTAAAGTCTTTTACGATGATACCAGATAATCTCTAGTGACTAATTCGTTGGGAAACAATGCAACAATTAGTGAAATCTACCAGTTGTTGGCTGAGACAAAATCAAGATGATTATTGAACCCATTAAATATCCACTGCTGTGGGTGAATGTGAGTATTACAGGACTCGTCTGTAGTGTTGTATTACAATGGGAAACTGTTCACTTTAGCAAAATGACAGGGGGCTCAGTGGCCTTCAACCTATTTGAGTTTATGACCACTGGTCTAAAAAAACCTGGTGTGTATATGTGTGTTATATTCCCACTCACTATTCTCTTCTGCCGCTGCTTCTTCTTCAGCCTGATGAACTCCTTATGTTGCCTGGAGACAAAGTTTACAGCAGCGTACTCCAGAAGGGCAGCGAAGACAAAGAGAAGACACACGGCCATCCAGATATCAATGGCCTTCACGTAGGACACCTAGAGAAGGACCAGATCGGAGTCAATCTATAACCAATCAATGAGGTTGATGAATGTAAGCAATTTATTTCTGACACTCCCTCGGCTAGACAATAAAGACTCACATGTGTCTCAGTCATGTCTGTATTACAATAACTAAGAAGCATTAAACGAGAAGATGGGTCGATCCTTAAACCTGAAAAAACCCAACCTAATGCGATCTCTTGGAAGCAATTTTTTTCCCCCGGCAAATTTAAAGGTATTTTGTGTTAGCTATTAATTTAGCATTCATGTATTATTCACATTTGCTCAAATCCAAAACTCTATTTTCCTGTCAAATACAAATTTTTAACCATTTTCCAGTGAATACATTTTTAATCATACAACACAATTCTACAACATTCAATAGATCAACTGGCTTAACCTAATTTATTTAATGAGCCCCAGTTATAAGAATTTTCCACAGGCAAGTTTATACATGTAATTAATATCTGACCCTAATTTGGAAACAGCTGCAAAAGTAGTATATATGGTATACTGAATGCAGGGATTCATTAAAAATCACAGTGTACTTCTGCTGAGACTGTAACTTCGGAGATTATAGATTTTTATCAAAATTCTCCTAAGGCGCCAGGTCAACCAGAGACCTATCTGCAGCAGGTAGTTGCTGTTTCTATGGTTTCCTGCTTCGTGCAGAAAATGTTAATGCAAAAACTTAGCTATGTTTCATTACAAAAAAAAAAAAGAAATGAACAGACACCTGCCCATTTCGTATACTTTGTGCTCCTTGGTGTTTTCGCTGTCCTCACCTTAGGTCTTTGTTCTGGGTCTGGAAGTTTAAACTTGTTCCAATGCAAATTCATGATAATATAATTCTCCTGAATGGCTCATCCATTTCTAAATCTCTACTTTTTTCTCCAACCTCTGCCCAACTTTTCGAGTGCTGTAACTTTTGCAATTCAGCATTTGTATCTGTGGATGTCAGTATGTCCGGATATGGTGAGAATATATGAAATGAACTCATATTTTTGACAGAGATTAAAAAAGAAATGGTCGTGACAAATGTCTCAAATGATTTAAGAAGTATATACTCATAATATATACTCAAATACTCATACCACTATGGGCAATAAAATAACTCATTGTGTGGCTAATTTGTTGATGAAATAGAGTTTAACCACCATGACCAAGGTCATGACCCTGAAAGGATAGAGGAGAGAATCAGCTGTATCTACATGGGTCCAATTGAAGTTGATTTAATGTTACATTGACCATGTACCAAGAATAGCCCAAAAACTCAAATAAGTCAGGTTTTCCCCTGGTCTGCTCCTGATATCATGAGCAAGACTTTTTTCGACTGACCTTTGGCAGTGAAGCTCTTGATCCAGAACTTTGTGTGGTCATGGTCAGCACCGTGGTGATACCCAAACCCACTCTGGCCGGAGCAGCATCCATGTTTATCCAGAAGGACACCCAGGACAGGATGACAATGAGAAGCGAGGGGATGTACATCTGGATCAGGTAATAACCCATCTGACGTTCCAGGTGGAATTTCACTTCAATACAGGTGAATTTACCTGCGGAAAAATGACACACAACAGAATCTGAGTACTGATGTATGAATTAGTTTGGTAGGAATGGTTTGATACAATCAAATTTGGTTGATACAAAGGCAAAAGTCAAACCATATGTAAATTTGAAACTTTTTTGTACATTGTATTTCTTGACTATAAGTCACACCAGCTAAAAAATGCATAATGAAGAAAAACAAAAGCTGTGATTTACAGGAGCAACATATAGTGTTACCAAACCTAGATTGCCCTCTAGTGGTTGTCAGTGTGAAAAATAACAAATGTGAAATAATGTATAATGTATGTTTATCATATATGTCCCCTGGATACAAGTGACCAACATGAGTTTCTCTTCATAGGGTGGCAGGTGCTCCCTTAGGGTGAGGAGCTCTCCCCTGGATAGGGGAACGATGATGAAAAGATGGATAGATAGAAGAGTCGCTGAGTCGGACAAATGATATAAGATTAAAGATTAAATTTCTTTTTTTGTCATTGTTACTTTGTGATTCACACCACAGCACACCATGAAATTTGACCTCTGCATTTAACGCATCACCAAAGTGAGTGGGCAGCTTTTGAGCGCCCGGGGAGCAATGTGTGGGGACGATACCATGCTCAGGGCACCTCAGCGGTAAAGGGAGTCCAGCCGGGGGCCTTGCGGACCCAGGTCCACTTCCTTAATCACTAGGCCACTAAAGAAAGTGTGACTAATTGTCCGGAAAACATGGAATGCACAAAAGACCTCAGTTTGTCTCTACATGGTACTGGCAGAAAAATGCTCTTGTTATTTTTCAAAGGTGTGAGTTAGATCTTGTCCAATCAACATAAAGCTAAACAACAGCTTTATACTTCACCTTTATCAAGTCATTTATCCAATCAGCATCCATTGACCGAGGGACCTATAAATAATAATTAAAAAATATATATATGTCCAGTCATGGGCTACATTGGACAGTTGGGTGGACTGGATTTTGCCTGCGGGCCAATACTTGATCCCTGAGTTGCTGGGACTGCCATAGTTGAACAACATCACTAAATTATAGATTTTGCTGTTTATGCTAAATGATTTTATATATTCTTTATATATTTCATGTATTAGGATTTAAGTTGGACCTTGAGAAGGCACTTGGTTCTACTTCACATCAAGTACCTGTGTTGTAATACTTGGTGCAGTATCCCAAATCCATTTCATCTTTAAGTTGAAACTGTGGCAGCTGTAGGTCATCAGCCACCTGAACTGGACTCTGGGGCAGCCACTCGAAGATGATGTCATGCATGGTGTAACCAACTGGAAAAGAAGAACAGAAAAATTTAGTTAAAATGAAATGTAAGTTTACTTGAGAAGAAAAAAAAACACTCTTACATTCAGAGTCACTTGTACCCGTCATGGTCAGATTTTTAATCAGCATCACAGGTTGATAAATATTCATTACCATATGACTATAACATCTAAAGCCCTCCTCCTCCACCTAACCTTTACCTCTGGAATTATCACTGGGATTTCCTTTGGATTTCCAAGAAACCAAAACCTGTTCTTTATAAGCATTAGAAACATTCACTAATGAGACTAAAAAATGGTCCTGATCTTCTCTCATCTCTTGTGTCCAACCTATTGGCCTTCTGCTGTCATGTCGTGTCACAGAAAAGGTCAGACACCAAGGCAGCATCCTTCTGTCGCGATGGTTGGGTGGTTACAGAATATGGGAGGGTGGGTGAGGGCTATACGGGCCTGTGTTCACACACACTGATCTGGTTAGTGCGTGTAATGTGACAGCACATTGTATAATAGACTTTATGTTGAAATGTTCATAGTATTTATGCTAGAAATTTAGACCGGTGATAGTCTTAACAAGATATTTTTTTATTCTAGAGAGAGATTTCTTATACTTTTTTACCTATTAACTTTAAGAATTATTAAACTGCACGTTACAAATGTTACATTAAAAAAACCATAAGCCTTCGCTTTCAAAGTTAAACATACTATGTTCCTGGTTCCTCGCAATATGGTCTCCTGAATGCTAACTTCTAGAACTTGAACCCATGTTTGAGACATAGAGACAAGTAATATTAAGGTTTTGTGCTTGTTCTGGCAGTTTCTGTAATAATGTTAACGTTTGTCTCATAGCGTCTGTGATTTTACATTCCTAGATATAACCGTTATGAAGGGGGTCTTCAACGTGCATCAGAATTAAGTTCCTACAGCGCAACACAACATAATTTTACTTTGTAAGTCTGAACGCAATACCTTCAGTACTTTTTAACATGAGAAAACTTTGTGGTTTGCGGGCCACAACTGGTCGCTAAATTAGACCAAGAGCAGACAGATGGTGCATCGATGGGAACTAAGGTAAATGACAACTAAAAGTCATGCAAAAAAGTTAAATGTTCTTGGCCTGCTCAATGTCATCTGTAGGGAAAACATGAACATTGCAGGTAAAAGGCACAAGCATAAATAGAACAGATTATTTGGACAAGATTGGAGGGCCAGATTACAAAGCTAAATGGGCCGCCACTAGTCCCCGGTCCTTCATTTGCCCGCGTCTGATCCAGCACATAAAAACATCTGAATATAAAGTATATTATCCAAATGGGGCACAATCCAATCGCATAGCTTGCTTAGTAATTTTTGCACATTTTTTTTCTTTTTCACAGATGGACAGATAAAATAAAAAATATATTATATTACACTATATATACTGTGTATATATTTTTTTATATATTATATATAAATATATGCACCTATATGTAGTGGCCTAGTGGACAGGTAAGTGGACTTTGGGTGGACAAGGCTTCAAGTTGGAATCCACCAGCTGCCAGATAGCCACTGAGGTGCTCTCAGAATAGAGTGGTCTCGTCCCACATAACTCCCATTGGGATATATATAGAAGAATTTAACCATTAAAAATCAGGGGTTTGGTAAAAGTTTGCAAAAAATTCAGCTGAAAAAAAAAAATTCATAGCAAGAATTATATAAGACTTGACAATGATCAAACAATGATGGTATTTGGCAACAACTGTAACGGCTGTAATTTACATGATGTGTTGTCTTATGAATTGTATATTTAATGATGAATTCCTCTTTTGATATGGAAGTTGGGATGAGTGGACGCAAGTGTCGAAAGGAGAGGCAGAGCAGCACAGGCTCCACGGGAAGCTTTGATGTGTCAGTATGAGTGTAAATCTACTTATGCATCAGTGTGAGCCTGTGGCATAAAAAGGCAGGGGAGAAGAAGACTGTCCGTGTCTTTCTTCGCCTGTTTTCTTCAACGCAGTGTGGGTGACTCTGTCATGATGGAGAGTTGATGTTTCCAAAGCTGCAGCAGAGGAAGTAAAAATGTTGTAACACTCCACTGAAGGTGGAGCTGAAGCCAGGTTGATCGTACCCTTGGGTGGCGTTACAGTGCTCATCAACACAAGGCCAGCGATCCTCTGCTGGATTGCTAACAGGAATAATGATGGCTTCTTTAATGTGGCCATAAAATGCTGCAAAGACAAAATGGGCTAAGGCTAAAGCATGGTGTTTTCCAAAATAGCACAAATATCCAATTTCACCAAGACAGCTAGGGGTAAGTAAAAAGTGAGTCCCCATAAAATAAAAATGTGGTATATGGGTTTTAACTGAGAATATGATCTAAATGGTTATTCAGGGTTATGGTGAAATAGACATTGTTGATTATGGTAGTTTGTTGTTTAAAAAAAATCAGCATGTACATTTTTGTCAAATCTGGGCTGCATATGAAGATGTAAAGTTCAGAGAATTTGTTACTAAACTGACATTGGTATTGGTATGGCATTTTGATAAAAGTATCACTTGTGTACACTCCTTTATAATATAAAATATAAACAATGTAACATGGATTTAAATGGAGATGCATGACATTAATGAGATTCAAGTGAGACTCGAAACATTGGTATGGAGGTCAGTGTTGGCACGTTAATACCATGGTTGCACAAGGGATTTTATTTTGAAATGTTCAAGCTATTCTTGACCAGGGTGGAAGCCCTTGTCTGCTGTACAAAGATTCATGGATTTTTTTTTGACTCTCCAAACCTGACACTGTAGAGGATTTAAAAAAATCTTCTATTTTGTAGAGTGAACCTAATACATTTTTCAACTACACCTTAAAATAGGAGGAGGATATGGGCTAAAAGCTCAAAATAAAAGCTCAACATAAAATTTCAGCCAAGCAATCATGAAAAGATTACATACATTTAAAAAAAATATATAATTTAACTTCAATTTATGGTTAATACCCCAATATTTGCTAAATGTTTTCAGAAAACTGTGTGGAGACTGAAATGTTAATGGGAATTGTGTCCAGTGTCTTTGCTCTCTGTTATAAACCCCAGTCTGTCACCTCCAGACACTGAGGTTTAATAAGAGACACTAAATTAAAACCTTCATTATTGATGAACAGGAAATTTGTTTCCTAAGGTCAGAGGCGTCTGCCAAAGGCAAAAGAAAATGATGGCTCTCAGCTCTGTCTATTTCCTTGTTGTTATTTTCAATGATATTTAATTCAATTATTGACCGTGTAAATAATTTTAAAAAAGCACCCATAATTCTGTAGTCAATTTGGTTATTGTTAAAAAGATTTTTTTTTTAATTAAACTTTTCAACTGACTTTTACCAAATGTTATTCTTAACCTGTCAGTTAACATACATTCACCTATTTTTGAAGCAATTTATGCTTTATTTGGTTAATCTTTTGATAACATTAAGCAAAATATTCCCTTACCTTAACCTTCAGCTACGGTATAAAAAGGACAAATTAATACCAAATTCAATATTGTTCCCTTTTTGTTTCACATTTGGGAATTTGTGCATACTTATGACCAATTTGATTTATTTTGTTTGTTTTGAAAGAATTAAGGAGCTAAAAAAGATTCGGGAAAGTTCCGGTCCGTATGTCAAGGTCTCTGCAGAATTCAAAACTACAAACAGAAGGTTTATGCAGGAAGACTGTTAGAGCGACTGAACTATAACTAAAATATTAATAGTTTGTTTTTTAGTTAACATAGGGTTCTGCTTTCAGGCTGAAGGCTAAGTTTTCTGGCATTTTAAACCTTTTTCGATCCTAACCTTTTCTTGGCATTTCTCATGATGGAATTAGTCATAAATCATTAAATAGTTAGGACGAAGTCTGAGATAAATCTTTAGGATTAACCCAGATATAAAAGTTTGTCTCTGAGCCTGACTCCATCTACCAGAGCTCTGATCCCCACTTTGTTTGGGAAGGATTTTTCACTTTTGGACAAAAGATGTTAACTCTGGGCAGATGTTAACTCTGGGCTATATAAAACATCAGAAAAACAAAGTCTATGATTTATCCCAGTTCATCAAACTAGAGGCCGATTTGCTCTTGATTTACAAACACTTCAACTTAAAGACAAAAGGGAAACAGAAAAGGGAAAAGGAGGGAGAAAGAAAACACACAAAGTGAAGAAGAAAAGACTCACAGCTTTCTAATTGCATGGTACAGGTCTGAATATCCATGGGAAAGTTCTTCAAGTCCATAGGACAGGACAGGGTTAAAGTCAGCCTGAGACAAAAGGACAGGGGGGGACACAGGTATAGTTAAGGGAAGGAAAAGGATAAATAATAAGGAAGGGGAGGTTCAAAGGAAAAGACTGTGAACTCATAAATTAGCTAGGAACAATATACAAAGAAAATATTAATAATAACATGACAACTGCCCAGATACCAAGTGTAACTAAGTATCTGCTGATATCTGTCGACACCATGCCAATACCTTCAGTTGTCCAACGACATACTGCAGGCTGACAACAATGATGCAATCTAAAACATGTTAAAAAAGTGTCGGTACTCTTCATTTCATGTTTAACATTCAAAAAATGATTTCTGTTAGCTTGTTAATCTAATCTCCTTCACAAAATTTCTAAGTGAAAACTATGTTTAAGCTTGTAACTGTAGTCTACTGATGGTCAGTTTATGTCCCCAGGGTAATTCAAGGTTTGTATCAATTTAAAAGGGTATTAAAAAAATCATTGCCAGGACTGGTGTTTTCTTGGAATATCCACAAGTTCTTGGAATATGCTTTGCAGTTACCGCACCTGATGCTGTACAGAACCGTCCCATCTTTGAAGATCCTCAACAGCTTGTTCTCAGTGGTGACCTCGTGAAAATTAGCTGCTTTCTCATTTGCGAAGAACAAATCCGGTTTCCAAATGGAATCCAACATAGATGGATCCAGGTCTAGGAAGTCATCTGGAAAGTCACTGTAGGCTAGACGGGGGTCGTTCCATTTCTGCCGCAGGAAAACATTTAACCTGTAGTCCTGATAAAAAAAAAAAGAAAAAAAGAAAACAAATCAAATGCACTACTTTCTAAACATTTACCAATCAATTTTTAGGTTCATTTCTCATGTCATATTGCATTTTTCATGTCATATTATATTTCAGTCGTTATTGGCAAATTTCAATCTGTTGCTTTTCCATTGTTTAAAATAACTAGTTTGAAAAGTATATTTTTATATCTTGAAGATTTCCAATCTTTCAAGATATTTATTGGTAATTGTGAATTTTGTTTGCCAATCAGAAATTGTAAAGTATGCCATTTTCCTTGCTCTAGTTATTAATACCTTCACAGTCATTCTGTGATTATGGGAGGCAGATATATACTGTACATACATAACTTAACATAGCATCCAACTTCATTAAAATCTTTAACATAAGAAAGCATAGGTCAGACTCTTAAAAGTATAAATAAAGTAAAGCACCGTTCCCCAGACAAAGGCTTCATCTGGTTCAATAACTCACTACATAGAAGAATGAAGTCACAAGGGGATGTACAGTTACACCCACAGATAAATAAATAAGTATTGTATTTTTTAATTAACCCAAGATTACACCTTCACAAAAATGTAAACGTATGGAGAAAGGCACCTACTTTTGCTAAACTTTGGTTTAGGGAAAAACTTCAGTCTTTTTCTCTGTATTATCGAGTTCGTTAAAGAGGTGACCGATGCATTAACACCACCATGTGGTCCAAAGCTACCCTGCAACTGATCTTCCAGTGCAGTCAAGGCTGCTGCTAGGGTGAAACAAATACCTGCAGCCACAGCAGCTCCTTCAGGAACCGGTTTGCCATGCCTGTTCTAATGACTTACATATCATTAGTGTATTCCAGCTGATAACCGTAGGAACGGAGCTTGAGGACATGCAAGCCTGGAAGTTGCTTGGGATCCCTGCCACTATGGCGTCCCGGCCAAAAAACAATTTTTCTGCTGTGTGCACTGATAGGGTGGATGCCACAGCAAAATCTTTCTGAGCACCACCCCTGTTGATAACCGCCTTCGGGGTTGCTAAACTTACATATATTTTAAAAGTGATTTAAATATATGACATTATTTGTAAATCATTGACCATTATTGAACAAGGATATTTTGAGGATGTGTGAACACAGCAGTGGCATGTTATGCAGTAAAATTGAAAGCAGGCACCGGTCTGTAGTGATTGCTATCGTTTTCCAAGAGTGGCAACAGTGAAGGTCGTCAAGAAAAATGTGTTCATTGATTCATCTGCTAACGCCTTTCCACTGCAAAAAGAAAAGACAAAAAAAACAAAAAATAGAGCTAACCCTTTAATGAGACAAACAATCCTGTCACAGTGAAACATTGCACAGCATTAACGTGAGTCTATTTACTAAAAACATTTTCAATTCTTTCTGCTAAATGAGTGTTTTTGTGTATGAAGCAGGGCAGTGCTTAGGTGTGTGTGAGTGTATTATGTTGGGGGTTTAAAGGTCTGCGTCCTGATGGCCTCAGGATAGAAACACTTCAGCAGCCTCCCAGTTTTGGTCCCAATTGCAAAGTGTCATTTATTGCTAAGCTAAGTCCACCTGGATTTAGCATAAGGGTAATGCTGAACCCTGTTGAGGGAGCAGTAGTGGCCAAGGAGCCCCACTTGGGGCCAGTAGCCACGTTCCCTCTAAGATGCTGTAAGTATAGCACCGTCCCTACTCACTGCTCCCAGGGCCCCTGAAGCTGAACACTGTTCACTTTGGTGATGAGTTAAATGCAGAGGTCCCATTTTTGTGTGTACAGTGGTGTGTATCACAAGGACACCATGACAAAAGGTTTGCTTTCCTTCCTTCCTTAAGAAGAGGCTTATGTAAAACAGAAATATTGTCCTATAACTGTCCTATAACTTTGTGAGAACTCAAGTTCCATCTCTTTAACAATAAGCATTGCAAAAATACTACATTGTACCGCAGTATTGCTCCCATATAGTAATTCTTTAACCTGACAACAGTAATGCAAAGTAAACACTGCAATTTAATGCAGTAGTAATGATGATTGTATTGGATGGTAGTAGTTGTACATGCTTTCAGTTAATAACATACTGGTATGAGAAGAAAAAAAAGGTTATCGTAAGATATTAGAAGATATTATTAGTTTTTGTTAATATAGAGTAAGTTGTTTCTTTGAAAATAAACATTTCCAAGTGTTTCTTGAAGTCAGAGAGGGTGAACACTGCTATAGCGGCAGCTAGCAGAATCTTCCACAACGTGGGATCCAGGGCTCCTGCACCAAGGTGCATTAGTCTCTATCAATGAGTTGATATGTTTAGGAGAGCACCGTGCAGTTCTTTTATAAGAACAGAGACGGGATGCCTGTGTTGATCAAAGAGCAGAGGTGTTGCACGCTCCCTTCTGGGTTGGTTAAAGATGAGATGTGCCACTGCATTTTGGACTTTTTGTTGGGGTCTTGCTGAGCAGGCTGGTAGACCAGATGTGAGGGTATTGCAACGAACTGAACTTGGGACAAAAATTTAAATCTTTCTGAGCACCACCCCTGTTGATAACCGCCTTCGGGGTTGCTAAACTTACATATATTTTAAAAGTGATTTAAATATATGACATTATTTGTAAATCATTGACCATTATTGAACAAGGATATTTTGAGGATGTGTGAACACAGCAGTGGCATGTTATGCAGTAAAATTGAAAGCAGGCACCGGTCTGTAGTGATTGCTATCGTTTTCCAAGAGTGGCAACAGTGAAGGTCGTCAAGAAAAATGTGTTCATTGATTCATCTGCTAACGCCTTTCCACTGCAAAAAGAAAAGACAAAAAAAACAAAAAATAGAGCTAACCCTTTAATGAGACAAACAATCCTGTCACAGTGAAACATTGCACAGCATTAACGTGAGTCTATTTACTAAAAACATTTTCAATTCTTTCTGCTAAATGAGTGTTTTTGTGTATGAAGCAGGGCAGTGCTTAGGTGTGTGTGAGTGTATTACGTTGGGGGTTTAAAGGTCTGCGTCCTGATGGCCTCAGGATAGAAACACTTCAGCAGCCTCTCAGTTTTGGTCCCAATTGCAAAGTGTCATTTATTGCTAAGCTAAGTCCACCTGGATTTAGCATAAGGGTAATGCTGAACCCTGTTGAGGGAGCAGTAGTGGCCAAGGAACCCCACTTGGGGCCAACAGCCACGTTCCCACTAGGGTGCCCTAAGTATGACACCGTCCCTACTCACTGCTCCCAGGGCCCCTGAAGCTGAACACTGTTCACTTTGGTGATGAGTTAAATGCAGAGGTCCCATTTTTGTATGTACAGTGGTGTGTATCACAAGGGCACCATGACAAAAGGTTTGCTTTCCTTCCTTCCTTAAGAAGAGGCTTATGTAAAAAAAAATATTGTCCTATAACTGTCCTATAACTTTGTGAGAACTCAAGTTCCATCTCTTTAACAATAAGCATTGCAAAAATACTACATTGTACCACAGTATTGCTCCCATATAGTAATTCTTTAACCTAACAACAGTAATGCAAAGTAAACACTGCAATTTAATGCAGTAGTAATGATGATTGTATTAGATGGTAGTAGTTGTACATGCTTTCAGTTAATGACATACTGGTATGAGAAGAAAAAAAGGTTATTGTAAGATATTAGAAGATATTATTAGTTTTTGTTAATATAGAGTTAGTTGTTTCTTTGAAAATAAACATTTCCAAGTGCTTCTTGAAGTCAGAGAGGGTGATTTGCTGCTATAGCGGCAGCTAGCAGAATCTTCCACAACGTGGGATCCAGGGCTCCTGCACCAAGGTGCATTAGTCTCTATCAATGAGTTGATATGTTTAGGACAGCACATGCAGTTCTTTTATAAGAACAGAGACGGGATGCCTGTGTTGATCAAAGAGCAGAGGAGTTGCACGCTCCCTTCTGGGTTGGTTAAAGATGAGATGCGCCACTGCATTTTTGGACTTTTTGTTGGGGTTTTGCTGAGCAGGCTGGTAGACCAGATGTGAGGGTATTGCAATGAACTGGACTTGGGACAAAAGACTTGACTTGGAGTTCAGGCGGGTGAGTTAAGACTTAACGTGGTTTCATGACAGAAGACTTGGGAAAAAAGATTTGACTTGGGGTCAAACACTTGAGACTTGACATGGACTTGTAATAAATTACCTGAGAACATCTCTGCTTTAAATTAATGTATTTTCTTTTTAATTCTGCTTCCAAATAATCCTTTTTCTTGAGTTGTCACAAATTCTCTCACTCCCTGGGGCAGTTAGGTTATCACTGCTCCACATGATCAGTGGATCCATGCATTGAAAAGTCAAACAGACGCTATTTTTTGTTTTGTGTGTTTATATGGGTTTTGTTTTTGTATAAGGGCAATAGATGTCCCCAAAAAGACCTTTGCTGACCCTGCCAAGTAAGTACCAAAAATTGTAAAAAAGTAAAAGGAATTTTGTCTCCATATATTTCAATCTTCCTTTCTCTCCTTCCCCTCCCTCCTCCTTTTTAAAAAAAGAAAATCTGAATTGCAGAGTGGAGAGTTCACCCGCAGTGTGCTAGTGAGGAACTGGTCTCCGATAGTTGCACTGTTCTGCTGCAAGAAACAGAGAAATTAGGGGAAACGGCTGCAGAAAACTATTGTATTGTATTGTCGTATTGTAATGTAGTGTAACATAATGTAATTGTAACATAAGTAAGACGTTGTAGAACATGATGAGAATAATGCTCAGCATAAAATAAACGCACTGTATGGAAAAGTCTATGCAGACGTGGTCTGGGAATTCTATGCTGTTCTACATTGTTTATTGGTTTTCTCTATTGGATTTTTGTTCTCGCTTGAGCAGTGTAGCAGGTTGAGGGCAAAAAAAAGTAAGTAAATCAGCAGGACTTCAAAACTGTTTGATTTTCATTGATTGTTGTCACCCCCTGTATGTTTCAGGACATGAGTTGCATGATTGTGCGAAAGATAGTGCCACACCCCCCAAAAATTTGCACAACTGGTACACAACTCACATTTCATTTATTCTTACCATCGTGGTTTCAGTGATGGAGCCAAAGCTATTGATGAAGATGTTACAGGTGACGTTCACCGGTGGACCTGGAGGACGAAGCCAAGGTGACAGGCTGAATGTGACCACATACAATAAATTGTAACAAAATATTACAATCTCTGGAATGTTATTCCTAATTAATTGTTAAAGCCAATTGGTGAGTTGGTTGCCAGTTCTTCTAATATAATGGAAGTGTTTTTTTTTTCTGATTCCCTACTTTATTTGTCTTATAGTGCTGTTGTAGTAGAAAGGTGACAGACTTTTGTCGAAAAGCATTAATGCTAAATATCGGCCTTGACCAAAGATTGTGTTAAACGTACAATTGTGTCTCCCTTTTAATCCCAATCATTGTTATTCACTGACTTTTTGATTCAAATTAAAATTCTTAGACACCCTTGTCATAAAACAAGTGAATATAATCCTGACAGTTTTTTTTTATTTTTTTCTCTAAGACAAAAACTGTCAAAACAATTTCACAGCTAATAAATGCGACTCCTGGGGAGAAATCTTTCCGCTGCATGGTTCTGTACCAGAAGACCAGAAACTCTGGCTGTCAGCACATAGTGAACTATCTGCAGTGTTTGGAGCCATGTGGAGTTTTATGGACTAAAAGCTGATGTAACACAGTGGACATGTGGAGAGAAAAAAAACTGGGGTACTTTATGGAAATGATCTCTGCAGTTCAGTAAACAGAGTATTTGTGTTTGGCTTGTTACAGTATAACATATAAAAATCAAACACATTCTGCTGCAGATGTGTCTGTAGTAAAGAACTCGTAGACATGTGTCTCATGACACTCAAATAATTTCATAAAAAAATAAATATAAATGGGTCAACAACTGTCCCAGGTTTGACGTTTTTGTTTAATGTGATTTTTGGGCAGTGTCGAGTGTTAACACCACACCTTTAAAAAATGGTCTGATGCGAGCATCGTAACCTGATGTTTTCCCCATTAGTTTGTCCAGGAAGTCAGAAGGTGACATCTGTGGTCGCTCTCTGTTGGACGGCCTAATCTCCTCCTTACAGTGGCTTGGTCTGACAGGCACCACCAAGGCATGGAGAAAGGAAGAAAAAGATAAATAGAGGTCAGAAACAAGCAGGCATTCAAGAGTCCTTGGAATATATGACCTGGTTTACTGATGCTGCGAATATATGAAGGTTAGGACTCCAGAGCAGACCTGGACAATCTATGGCCCGAGGGCCAGAAGTGGCTCCTTTTAACCTGGTATACCAGACTTATCTATTACAGTCATGGAAAAAAATATTAGACCACTCTTTAATTTCTTGTCCTTTTTAAAGTCTGCTTCCACTTAATCTACATTAATCTGGACAAATATAATAACAACAAAAAAGGCTCATAATTATTTTTTATTTCAGAGCTGATTTCTGGCCATTTTGCATGGTTTTACTGACAGTGACAAAAATCACTTCCGTTCCTACATCACTAGCAATAACATTGTACTGACAAATACAGTGTTTTTAGTCATTGCATGGTTTTGTGTTCATTGTTTCCCCCAGGTGATAAACCTTTAGTGGAACAAGACATTAAGATGAACAAGGAATTGAAGAAAACAGCAGAGTGGTCTTATATTTTTTTTCATGACTGTATATACTATTGAATTTTATAATCATGACATGAATACAAGCATTTAGCATTTTAGCCTCAAACATGATTTTTATTTTTTTTTACTTTTTAGCAAAATATATCTGCATCTGATCTGGACCCCACATCCCAAAATCAAAGTCAAAATGTTTGCCCAACTCCACACCAGGTGTCACTAACATGGTGTCTGTGGGGCACCTGTGAGCCCCTGTTAATTGTCTATCAAAAAAATTTTGATGGTTGAGTCACCCAAAAATTGCAAGAACATATGGGAAAACTGTACAATGTCACTCAGTAATTTTATTTACAATCTTAGCATTCTTCTTTTTTAGTACAAATATTATATCTCTAACTATAAAAAATAATATTGTTTCTTAACATTCATTGAATTTTGACTTTAAATCCTCACCC
>JAFBJS010007686.1:0-20442 GCA_016785265.1 Paraplagusia blochii | reverse complement strand
CAGTGCTTTTAGTCATTGCATGGTTTTGTGTTCATTGTTTCCCCCAGGTGATAAACCTTTAGTGGAACAAGGCATTAAGATGAACAAGGAATTGAAGAAAACTGCAGAATGAACTAATAGTTTATTTCATGACTGTATATACTATTGAATTTCATAATCATGACATGAATACAAGCATTTAGCATTTGAGCCTCAAACATGATTGATGATGATTTTTTTTTTTACTTTTTAGCAAAATGTATCCGGACCACACATCCCAAACTCAAAGTCAAAATGTTTTCCTAACTCCACACCAGGTGTTACTAACATGGTGTCTGTGGGGCACCTGTGAGCCCCTGTTAATTGTCTATCAAAAAAATTTTGATGGTTGAGTCACCCAAAAATTGCAAGAACATATGGGAAAACTGTACAATGTCACTCAGTAATTTTATTTACAATCTTAGCATTCTTCTTTTTTAGTACAAATATTATATCTCTAACTATAAAAAATAATATTGTTTCTTAACATTCATTGAATTTTGACTTTAAATCCTCACCCTCCTCTGTATACAAACAGGGTGGTCGATGCTGTTGCTGAAAATAATGAGAATAACAAACCAACAGCTAGGAGGCCAGTCATTTCTGAGCTGGAAAAGAACCACAATACTGAAACCAGAGGGAACAAGATTTGAAAACAAGAAAAAAAAATTGTGAATGGTTTTTCAGCTTGGCTGGAATTTAACAGCTAAAATCGGTTTTGCCTGATGTGTGCGGATGATGCTGGTTGTTAGGTCTCCACTGCAGAAAAGCTGAACAGAAACAGGAGTAAACTCATCTGTGTGCTGTGAGTTTCCTGCTGCTCGGGGATGAGCAGAAGAAAAACTGCAGCACAGGCTGACGGTTGAATTTTAAAATATGACCATGCCTGTGACAGGGAGAGGAAAGAATAATTTAATACATGGTGCTCTGAGACACTGTCGTAGGATTATAGATTAGATTAGAGTTAGCTGAGAGGAAGGCAAACTTAGCCTATAGGCCGGCTAGTGCAATTGATACTGGAGAGAAGAGACCTTTTTTTTCTTCTTTATTATTCATTTTTTGGCTGTTGCAACTCATACTCTAGAGCAACTTTAATCAGGGGGAAAAAAAACATCTACTAAAAGTTTGTGTTAGAAGAAAGACGCCACAAAATTTGGTTTACAACACGATAAGCTATTTTTTTTATGTTTTTTTTTTTTTTCGCCCAATACGCTAAAAAATAAAGATACATCGAAGAAAAAAACCTAAAATCCTACTCACAAAGATCATCATTACTGGTCAAGGTGTAGAAGTAACATTCTTGCTGTTAGGCGACCCTTTGGTTATAAAGGTTAATGCTCATGTTGATCTCCTTTATACGAGGACTGTCGAGGTGATTTGTTGTTCACTTACAGCAAAACACAAAAGCTTGGTTCTAATTGTTCAATATCTTTGTGCCCTGAGTATTAAACAACAGCAGCTGGTTAATTTGAAAATAATGCATTTCAGCAGACAGTCCCAGCCTGTCCCTGTGGAGCTGAGGTCTCCACCATGCACTTCTCATATACAGAAAGAATCCCTGGTCTCCAGACTCCACTCCATACCTCTCTGTGTTCCTGTTAAGTAGAAAATACTGAAATAGAACTTTACTTACTCTCACTTTCAACTCTATGCTTTATAATAGGTGCTTTTATTTGCGGAAATGGTATTCGCTGTTCAGTCTACTTTAACCTAGCCTGTTCACTCAACAGTCCCCTCATTTAATCTGTTATATTCTGTCAAATATTCTGATTGTGTAGGATTTTTTTTTTACTTAAAATGATTTGTCTTGCACATTTTTCAGCTCTCTTTAAAGATTAAATTTTTGTGGCACATACTGTACATTTAAGCAATTTCATAATAAAAATTAAAACATTTTTTATCATCTATTCAAGGTATCTATAAAAAATCCCAAATAAAAGTTTGTCTTTATTTGTAGTCTACCTGTCTATAAAATTGTATTGTTGATTAGCATTTTATCCTTATATTTATACTTTATCTCATTACTTTTATCTCTTCCTGTACTTACTGGTACATTTTCAATATTGATACTAATTGAATAACTAAACTTACTATTATCCAGCCTGTGGTTACTCCGGTAATCAAACACAGAATTCCCTGCTAACCGCTACACTATGGAAACACAATAATCAAATCAACTAATGACCTGCATGGTCAATGCTGGACACCATCCAGGCTGAGGTTCTTATATATATAGGTTTTTATAAACCAATCCAATGTCTGCTCCTGCTCCCTCTCTGTTTGTTTGCTGATGTCTCTATGATACAACACGCGCATAAAGTGATTTGTCAGTGTAATTGAGGGGTGGGGCAGTTGTTTTAATTTGACGCAAGTTGAGGTGCTACTTGGGCAGCAGTTACTCCCAGAAACACAGGGTAGTACTGAAGAACTTTATGGGGTGGTTTTGGCCTAGTGGTTAATGAACAGGTCTGGGTCCAGAGGGTTCCACGTCCAAATCCACCAACTGTCAGGTTATCACTGAGGTCTACTGAGCACGGCACCGTCCCCACACACTGCTCCCCAGGCGCTCAAAGGTGCCCACTGTTTAGTTGTTGTGTTTTGTTTCCATTTCATTTCCAACAGAAAGAAAACAGTGGAACTCTTTTGTACATATTGTGGCAACAAAACCTGAAACTGAATTATTCCCTGTCAACTGATCTGCGGGACTGAGTCACTGCTGGTGAATCAAAACTTCACGAAGCAAACAAAGAGTGGAGTACACTGAGAGGGTACTGTTCATCTACAATATATACAGATGGCTTCACCAGTGAAACATCAAACCTAAATCCTACTTTGAGCTTAGAGGTACAGATGGGAAATCTCAACAGGACACTGACTCAACAGGAAGAGAACACAGGGCAGATCTAAGTCACTGATGCTTTTTGCTTTTCTAAGGGAAAAAAAAGCAAGTCCATGCCCACCCAGGGTGATCAAAGTAAGTTGTAAAAATATAGATATTGCAAAGGTTCCTATTGTAGCACGGATTTAGTAAACTTCAACCAAAATAGATGCAGAGGCCTGAGTATCATAACGAAGAAAACTGAAAGCTAAGTAAAAAAGTCAGAAAATGTTATAAGAGCACAAAGTACTTTAGAGTCCTCCTGTTTACTGACAAACCACCAACCAATGCAGGCGATCTTTGGTATACTATGTATCGTGCAGCACCATGAGACTACAACTGGTTCACTCACCAAATGCTGTAAGTTGAAATGATGAAAAAGGCATCCTCAAACAAATTATCATAGATACTGTAGAATAAGGATGTTGTAAGACTTGGGGACCTGTACAACAACATAACTGGGACAGAGTGGAGACAACAAAGTCTAAACTGTGGATAATTACACCAGACGTACATGGGTAGCCCAGACATACTTGCAGGGGATGGTCTAAAAATCAAACTAGTCAACAAGGGGGTTAAAAATTGTAATGTAACTACACTTTTGCTATCAGTTACACTTGCAATAATATTCTAATGACACTATGGGGCAGTTGGTAGTGCAATGGTTAAGGAAGCAGACAATCCCCTACGCTAAGTTACCACTGAGGTCCACTGAGCATGCCACCGTCCCCAATCACAGCTCCCCGGGCGCACAAAGTTGCCCACTGTTCACTTTGGTGATGGGTTAAATGCTGAGGTCACTTTGCGTTGTGTGCAGTGGTGTGAGTAACAATGACAAGGAAGCTTGATTAAAATTAATGACGATGACAAGAGGAGTGTCTACCATTGTAAGTATTACTTCATTGTTTGGCAACAAATACCAAAAACGCCTTTCATATTACTAAGTGCACTTGAAGTAGCTCTAAGTTTCAGAAAGGTTGGTCACCTCCGATCTACCTTCTTAGTGGCATACTAGGGTTTAACAACTGCACCACCTTAGTCCATCTTTTCTGTTATTACGCTATGAGTTTGATCATGAAGGACATTATGGAATTAAATGAATGATAAAAACATGTCATGTTTTTACAGTCAAAACTAATGTGTTTCTTTGTGATTCATTTAGATGTTTTTTCTTGTTGGCATTTAATGAGTTCGACCTTTTAAATCCTTTTCATTTAAACAACAGTGCTAGACCGCCGCTGAGAATTACTAACAACTTCTTTTCTGTTTTCTTCCGTCAGCGAGCAACTCTCTGAGCTGTCACTCTGCTGTTAGCAGGGGATTGTGTTTGGCTTTATTAAAGTTCACGGTCCAAACAAAGCCGAGGCAAACTGTTTTTAAGAGATGTTAGCAATTAATTGAATGATTTTAGAGACATTTTCAATCAGTTATAAAAGCATTGTGACTTGTGAGGGGTGGCAGTGGTGGCCTGGTTTTTAAGGAAGTGGATTTGGGTCCACATGACTTCCAGTGGACTCATCGCCCGAAGGACAGGTTTCCGCATATTGTGCAATGTGATCCAGCTGACAGTTGTGTTGACCGCTGCGATGAGTTGATCAATGTAAGTCACATGACTCTGAATGAAGACTCTTAAATTCATAGGAGGTGAACATGACCATTTAGTAAAGATGACCACGAGAACATTTAGCATCACTGCTTGGCAACAAATAACAAAACAAATATTATATAGATAATTATATAGATTTTTTTTTCTTTTTTGCTAATTTACGCTATTGTTCATATGCTAGACATGGAGCTTCCAGGTAAGAGATGAAGAGGAAGGCCAAAGAGGAGATTTATGGATGCGGTGAGGGAGGACATGGAGGTGGTTGGAGTTGAGGATGCGGAGGACAGGGTGAGATGGAAATTGTTGGCTCACTGTGGCAACTCTGAAAAACGGGAAGAAGATACTATTGCTCATAGTTAGCTGCTAATATCAAAACTCCTCTTTATTGTAGGACACTAGTTGCCTTGTCATATCAATGTAGTAAAGAGTGAATAACTTAGAGCTTGGGCTCAAACCACATCTGTCTGTTGACTCTACGGGACTAAAGGCCCAGTTGTAATAGCATCTGTCAAGACTAAGCTGTCAGCACATCAGTCACTGCAAAACCACTGTATGTGCAAATCATCTGCAAAGAGAGAGTGACTGCTTCATTACTCTTCTACCTCACCTGCCCCTAAAACAATTTCTCTCTGCCATTCCTTTTAATTAAAGGGTGAGTTTATGCATGACCAATAACTCAGCAGGAGGAAACAACTTTGTCACTTCTTGCAAACATGGATGGATGTTCAGACCCGCGGTTGATTTGCTGCTTCAAAAACTGTTTCTGGGTTTTGCCAAACATGCACTACACCAATCACAATATATCATAAGGGAGGCTCTGATTGTATTTTGGGTCCCTACTAGAACACCTATATATTCGAAATACATACAATATATCCACCACAACCTTAATGCAAATGACAAGTTTTTGTTTTTTTTCTGGAAAATAACTTTCAACTAATCAATGACAAAGGGCAAAACAATTTGTTATGTAAGAGCATAAGTACAAGTAAAGAAAAAGCCACATTCCTCATTATTTGGTCATAGTACTCAAATGAGGTTCAACAAATGATAACCATATTTATGTGGTGTTATAAAAAGAACTGCATGTGGGATTTGTTGGTTGCACCTGCAACCAATCAGAAACATTTAATATAATAAATCTCACAAGACAGAGGAGTGTTTCCTGATTTGCTTAATTTGTAGACATGTCTTCCTTCCATATCAACGAAGTGCAAATTGACGTATACCAATGTTCATCCGATGCATCCACTTATTCCCATAATGATAATGTTTATTTCCGTACAGATTGTGTAACAGCCATGAGGATTATCAACAGCCATATAGTATAAAATATCTGTATATATGTGAATGTTTTGGCCAGCACAGCAATGCAAGAATAATAATCTTGTTCTGCAAGAAAATAATTCTCATTCTTGTATCGTTCATACGCCTTCAGGCAAATCAGACACTGGCTCCATGAGAGTCCCTAAGAGCATACAGTCCAAGAAACAACTCACTTGTGCTGCCATTTCTTTGTGTCTTTCTTTTTTTTTTTTTGACTTTCAGGATGAAGTCTTATTCACATGACTCTCTGAGGCTTCTGGATGTGAACAATTTAAGACAATGCACCAACTAATGTTGTTTGACATCGTCTTCTGTGCCTCCTTGTGTCTTATAACAGGAGGATTTAATTACTCTATTGTTCAAGACAAGCAAATCCTTCCAGGTGTCTGTTATGTCCCTCTGTTCCCTGTTGGTGGTGTAGTTTCCCACCTGTTTTTTCCTTTTGTTCTCTCTCTTCCTTATTGTTTTCAGGTGTTGCCATCCAGGGAGGGCGGAGCCATCCTTTTATAACCTGTGCCTGACAGACTGCTCACTTTCTTCTGTAGGAGCCAGGGTAGCTTACCAACTTCACATTGTTTTGGTTGCGCTGCATTCTTCTTTACTATTCAAAATTATAGTTATAGTAATTAATATTATTTGTATTGATAAAGTACCCTTAGACAACGGCTTTATGGACTATGAGTCATTGTGTTACCTCCTTCAAATTGTAACAGTGTTGTAACACCTTGTTTTTCCTCTTAACTCTGGAGATGTGTTAGAAAATAAAATATATATAACAAAGTTTTTCCTAACTAATTAACTGTACAAATGCAGACAGTAGCCCAGGACCTTCCGCAGAATCGGTTATATCGAGCAAAATGGGCTGTTTTTAGAAAAGCAAACAATTGTCTTCCACAGCAGAGAGTCACAGGATTTGACACACACTATTTCAGGAAACAATGTGGGCGTCTCCAGGGAACATGTGGACAAATGGATGAATTCTCTGTGGTCAGGCAACAATTTTTAGACTCATTTTTTTTTGTTCCTGACATTTTAGAGATGTTTGAAAGCCCTGAGTCAATCAATGAACAATGTGCCTACACTTGGGCTGTAAGTTTATCAGATCATTAGGTTCCATGTAATTCTGCTTGTTGCACTCAAAGTCATTCATACTCTAACTTGAAATGATATCTTATATTGATCTTATTCTTTGTTCTTTGCTTATCTTATTCTTTGTTTCCTGAAAATTTAATTGGATATTAATTGCATACAGATTTTCTTTTGTAGTACATTTTGGATGAAATGGTTACAAATGTTCTATTATTATCAACTAAACAGTTAAACAAGGTTTTTATAAAATTGTATATACTAATTTATATCTGCTTTACTGGCACATAGCACATACTTAGTTAAAAGCCAAAAGCATTCTTAACTTCATAAAATCGTCTCGCTTATTGTTTCCCAAAGACTGGGTTGTGAATCCCAGGTGGGTCATAAGATATTTATTTTTAGTTGTCCTGCATTATTTTTCATTTTTGCTAACTCAGTAACTGTTTTCCATTGTTTTAAATGTACCAATAGTTCAGATAGTACTCAACAATAAAGCATTCTCATTAATGTTCAGCCAATGTCAATGATTTATTAGTTGACTTTGGTTGCAAAGATTTATGACTTTTTATTATGTGCCCAGTAAAAAAAAAGAAAAGAAAAAAAAAAAAAACATTTATTTTGGTCACAGGCCAATCCAGTCGCTGGCCAAATTGAAACAGTTCACTGGGCCTTTAGCCTGAGGGTTACCAGCTGATGATTATGAACTCGCATAAGTTTTTAAGGCTTGGATTTTCTACACATATGCATATATGGATTTTTAATAAAAGCGTACAGCTCTAATAAAACTGAGGTGGTTTGCAGCCAACGGTCATGTTTACTTTCTCTTAACTCAGAGTCTTTACTCAGTCAAGTGACTTACATATTAACACCAATAACAGGATTGAAGCTAAGTTTAACTGGGAACAAATAGCATTTAGATTTTAGTGCAAGAACATCGTTCATAAGTAAACACAAGCCACGTTTTCTGATTTCTGTTAAAAATGTATCATATACCAGAAAAAAAAAAAAGTCGGAGCACAAAATCCAGCTCGAATCAAACATTTACAGACCAACCACATAGTGGAGAGGTGGCATCAACACCAACAGTTCCAAGGACAAGTCACTGAACATTTGCCAAGAAAACATCAGCATGGTAATTTGTCAAGGTAAAATCAATCACACGTTTGAACGACTGCATTTAAATGACAGTAATGGAAGAGTAAGTGAAGCATGTTCTCTCTGCCTGTATGTTTATAATGCTATTGATTAATAATTAAATAAATGCTGTGTCTTCTGATTCATTAGTAATGGTCTTTACCAATGACAGCATGGGGAGATGCTGGATTGGTTGGGTTTGTTTGGCCTGATGAACCCATATGTGTTTTCAATTTAGACGTTAAATTCAATGGTGACATAATTTTTATACATTACCTAGAAAACTGGAGTAAATCACTAGATTGATGCCATTGTTTACAAAAACACAAACACAAAAAAATCTTTCAAATTGCAAACTATTTCTCATCCCATCTAAAGAAATTTACCAATTACCAATTACCAATTTAATTTAATGACCAATTTTATTATTTTTTTTTTATATTTAAGTGTCATAATTTTTCGTTTCATAATATCTCATCGTCTACTTGACAATTCTTTTTTTTTTTTTTTCACCAGGCAGCACGACTGACAGCTCATCCATCCAATGTGAGCCTGGTTGGGGGATGGTTTCATCTGCCTTCAGGCTACTAATTGGTTACAGCAAATTGTCCGTATAAAATCTGTGTTTGTGGCTCTACCTTTTCTCATACCAAACATGTTTTTCCTTTTAAGTATATTAGGATCCTTTGTAAGAAACCTCTGCCACTTCCTTCTTCATGGACCTGAAAGAATCCTTATTGGATTCGCTTCTGTGATGATTGTTTTGGATCAAGGCGGCAGTTTAATCGGGTGACACAGTCCATAGGTTCTTCAAACAACTCTTTCTTTCCGGAATTGGTTGTCAGGTCCAAAACCCAGGTCATGGAGAGTGCATTGGGATTGGATGAGTATATGTGTACAGGTTTGTAATGTATTTTACTTCCCTTTTGCCTCTGGGGTAAATACTAAAATCATTTAAGCAGACATCCTAGGTTTTAGTCCTCACTGTTCAAATAAAAACAAAGTCAGTCAGATACTCAATGATTTTTCCTGTGGTTACTTGGGCTTGGGTCTAGAGGGTTAGGGTTCAAATCCACATTGTGCATCTGAACATAGCAGTAACCCACATAACTTCCAGTGGGCTCATAGTATGGTACAGTGTGATTTGAGTGGTGTACAGGCCATGTATTTACCACTTTTGAAATGGTATAGTGCAGGGGTTTTCAAAGTGTGAGGTGGGCCCCCCTGGGGGGGGGGGGGGGGGTGCTGAGGGGGGCCCGTGTGACCCGGGGGGGGGGGGGGGGGGGGGGGGGGGGGGGGGGGGTTTGGGCCTGGGGAACATGCTTTTTTTTCCGCCATACTATAATAAAGTTTAATTGCACATCCTTGTAAGTTGAACTCTATCACTTTTTTTTTGTTTTCTTTATGTTAACAAGGATACAATGTTATGCAGAGGTGTAGCTAGAACTATTTTATAGACAAATGCTGTTATTTGTGGTTGGGCGGAGAGTGGGTGGTGGGGTGGGGAGGCGCTAATTGTTCTCTTCTTGCTAGGGGGGGCGTAACAGAAAAATATTGGGAAACACTGGTATAGTGGTTACTCCATAAAGGCTTGTGGCAGAAAACTATGTAGACTAGAGACAGCCAAAAAGCAATTATATATATATATATATATATATATATATATATACATAGTATGTTATCTGTTTGCAAAATTTCTGAAGAGCTTAAAGCAGTTGGCAGTGGCTTAATAAACGCGATGTACAGATGTGTAAATTGAGACAAAACACAGGAAGTTGATCCAAATTCATACATGGACATGTGGTATATTGCTGAGATTGGTCACCACAGCTCTGTGGAATACTAATTACATGTTTTCAACTCTGATGGTCTTATATGAATCCTGCTGCTGCACAGAATTTCTATTGCTCATAGAAATCCCACAGAGAAACTCAGAACCTTCACATATTGTTTAGGATGGATGTGCACAGACTCACATGTGCTTCATTATGTCACACAATTACGATTGCTGTTTGGCAGCAAAGAAAAGCCCAATCTTAAACATGTAGGAAATAAAGTATTTTACACTGAACTTGCTTGACATAAATCATTTTTGACAGATGTTATCTACTATTACACAACACCACTGTTACAGCGCTAAAAATAATCAGAAGGTGAAGCTCTCGTAAATGAATCTCACTTATCTCCTACCCCATAACCCAGGGGTGTCTTATATACGGCTCGCACCTTTACAGAGAGCAGATATTCCATATTATGTCTATAGATGCGCCTCCATGCTATCCAACATTCTTTACTTTGTATTTTTGAGATCACCTGGGATGCAACACAATGTTGTGGACTTCCCCTGAGAATCTCTGTGGGTCGCACTATCTTCCTGTAGCAATACGTGCATCTGCTACTTCAGGGAGGTTTTCTTATGTAGGAAAAACATGATCTTGGATGCATTTTGAGCACTTCCAAAGGCATCCATGACCTTTTCCCTGTTGTACGTGAGTGGGTGGAGGGCAGGAAAGTATGGGAATTAAATTTAATTCATAAATAGAACATTTCTGGGGGCTGGATCAACTTAACTGGTTTTTAGTTATTTTTTTATGAGGAATATGCAGTTGATGTATCAGTGGGTCAACCAACGAAGGGCACTGTAGAATGGATTGCACTCGTAGGTTGGATCTCCACTCCCTTACCATCTAATCCAGTGGCGTTAAATAGTTGGCAAACAAACAAGTTTAAATACAACAGCAAGGAATGTGGAGACAAAATTATGGGAAACGCGGGGGAAATTTGCACACACACACACACACACACACACACACACATACAGTATGTATATATATATATGTATATACTATATGTATGCATACAGTATATGCATATACATACATATATATAAAATGGTTATATATATATATATATATGGTAAAATGGTTTTACCGATTACGTTCCTTCAGGAACATCAATTTTATGGTAAAACCCTAAACCGGAAACGTTAAATGTCGATTCTGTATTCTATATATCAATCATTATGTTCCAATCGGAACTCTGGTTCAAAGCCCTGATTACAATAAATGAATATTTTTGTTGTTCTTGGAAGAAAAGAATTGTGGAAGTGGTTGACCTATTTTATTTATAGGTAAAAATGTTTTAATTGGACTTGCGCCCTTTGAGTTCTTAGTAATGCATTACTATGCATTTGCATTACTAAGACCAGTTCTCAGTAATGCAAATTTTACTTTTGCTACACATAAATAAAGATTTAACAGCACTCAACTTAACATTCGGAGCATATCCGTATCGGTTTTTCCACCAATTTTTAAAATCCGATGCAGCAAAGCCACGGCAAATACACTGGACTTTTTCATGGGGTCCTGACAACCTGACCGGCACGTGATAAATTAAGTTATCTTAAAGGCACAACAACAATGCTCAATGCTGCAGTAATTGTCCGTGGTCCGCAAGACTTTATCACAAGGCATTTTTATGGACAGTGGAGAAAAGAAAAAGAAATGGAATGGACTCAGTGAAACCACAACAATGCAGCTGTCGCTCAAAGAGTCAGTGTTAAATACAGTAAAGGACAGAAGAGAGCAAAAGAGATCAGACAAACATCATGACGTGGATGATGTCCTGGAGAATTAGCCACTCTCTCTTCTTCGTTCAAGACGCTGGTTTTACTAAATGTGTGGAGTTTATCGAGCCATGTTATGTCATGATTAATCGTATTTGTGTTCGCAATAAGTAATAAGTATTTCTCTGACATTTGTCAATGAAACGCTGTTCGTTGGAAAAACCAATACTGATATGCTCCGATATAAAAAAATTGCTAATATTGGCCCGATATTATCTTGCACCGATGTTATCGGCCATCCCTACTTCATATTTGCACTATGAACTGTGATTGCTTTTGATCGATATCTGGATATTTGTAATAATGAGCTAATTTACTAGAAATCTTGTTGTTGGCTGCTGACTTGGATCATTTTTGTCTCTATTCATAAAAGATATTTAAAAATAAAAAATGCGCAACAATAAAACCAAAATGTTAAGTTGAGTGCTGTTAAATCTTTATTTATGTGTAGCAAAGATATTTAATTATAATTACAAAAAGTTATTCTATTTAACACTTTCTTGTTTACATTAAATGCTGCACAAAGAGTCACAAGACCGTTTCAAACAAAATGACATAAATTAAATGTGTCAATGTGTCAACTTAAATTGAAATCGTGTGTTTATGTTGTACAGTTATTTATAGAATGCCTTTTGTCGGACATCACAATAATTTAGGGAAAATCGTATATTGGTATCAGTTTATATCGGTTTCGGAAATGAAGAGTTTAGGGAATATAGGCAAATGCTAATGTCAGATATCCCTAATATAAAGTAAACAATATAACATAGCACAGATGTAGCCAACTTAACAGCCTAAGGGACTTCTCATTCCTTTATTTGCTCTCCTCCCCTGCTAAATGTGAGAATTTAATTTCACATTAGATTCAGACCCTGAACATTAGTGTGCTTTCAGCTCTCTCCTCAGAGCTACATCAAACAGAGAAGAGGTCACCAGCAGTACCAGTTCATAAAGTAATCTGTCAGAAAGAGGCTGAAGATCTGACCTTTTCTGCCCAGAGGGAGACGATTCAGCCTCCGACTCACCTGTGAAACCATCTCTGTATTCAGGACACAGCTCAGACCTGATAGCACTCTGATCCGATCTGTCCTGTCAGTCTGTGTTAAACTGTGATAGCAGCACTGTCTACGTTTACAAAACATATTTTTCCTCTATATGGTTTATATCAGTATATCTATGATCTACCCACAAATAAAGTTAAATTATTCTGAATCACTACACCTGAAAGCAAAAATGACAGGTTTATTTTTTTACCATTTTGTCTTTGTGCAGGTATTTATCCGCCCGGTATTTATCTGTGGACCGATATATTAGGATTAAATTTCCTTTTAGTCATTGTGACATTGTGATTCACATCACACCACCACACACTCATCACCAAAGTGAGCAGTGGGCAGATTTTGTGTGAGTGAGTGAGATACCATGCTCCCCATGTAGGGGGATTCAAACCGGGAGCCATGCAGACCCAAGTCCGCTTCCTTAATCACTAGGCCACTAAATGCCCATATTGGACATCCGTAGTTTTTTACTATTTGCTAAAGGCTAAATTAAATATATTACAAAAAACAACACATCAAAGAAAACACAGCACAGAAGAAGATTTTAAGATATGGTTGAGGTGACCCCACAGACAAAAACACAATAAATCCTACAACCATTAATTTACTCCTTTCAGGTGAGCAGTAGGGGAATCACAATGTTTGGTGAGGGAGTGTGATTCACACAGCAACATGTCACATTTATTATGAATCATTTTCATCACCTCCCAGAGCATAGAACATTGCACAGGAGAACAGGTTTAATGCTCACCATCATTACACAAAATCAGAATAAAGTAACAACGTTTTCCCAACCGCAGTCCGGCAATAACTAGGCAAAGTCCAAGGCAATAATGAAAAATATCGCTCCTTATATTACAAAACAATGTCCTGTGTGACAATCTGGTTACAGAGTCGTACAATTCCATTGTCGCTCTACAGAGTCTTCTTTCCATCCTTCTTAAAAAAACAAATGAGGTCCAAACCTTCGATTTTAAATGAAAAATTCTGTAAATTCTGTCTGTGTTGCCTGTCATGTTGATAAGAACAGAGTGATACCTAGTGATGGGTCATAGAGGCTTCGTGAAGAGCTTTGACACGTTGCAAAACTGTATCGATACTGTTCCGAAACTGTGTCACTGAATACTGACACCTGCTGGACATTATAAATCCCTACAGGCCACCTTGTGGACAGACTCAACTGACACTCCTAAAATGTCTTAGTACAATAATCTATTTTGTCATTTTTTGACATTCACATTTATAATACTTTCATATTTTGTATATTCATACACTTAATGAATAATGTGAACATACCGGTATATCATAACGTGAAAATGCAGCCAATGTCGCATCTATGTCTAACATCAATTTCTGGGCGTGGCCATGGAGCAGGAAACCGATCCACAGACAAAAATCCGAACCATCGGACCGTTTTACTGCATTTTCGATCAATCTGGGCTTTTTGAACCGGTGCACTCGGATCGTGTAGTTCACAGAACGATAACCGATCCAACACGATTAATCTGCATACCCCTAATATAAATATATTCATTCTTGTTTATCATGTTAATTAACATGGTCAGAAACAGGTTAAAACTTGTTATTTATGTGTTTGTGTTATGTTAGATTTTATTGTGATTCTCTTCAAGAAGGCTCAGAAAGCAAGGAGATGCTTTAACGTGACAAGTGATGTAGACAACAAATGTAGGAAATGCAGGAAATAAAAGACGATTTCCTTTTTCGTATTATTTTCTGTTTTCTTCTTCTTCTTTTCCTTTCAGCTTATCCCATTTTTCAGGGGTTGCCACAGCGAGTCAATAATTTCCATCTCACCCTGTCCTGCGTATCCTCAACTCCAACTCCAACCACCTCCATGTCCTCCCTCACTGCATCCATAAATCTCCTCTTTGGCCTTCCTCTTCGTCTCTTACCTGGTAGCTCCATGTCTATCATTCTTCACCCAATATAACCACTGTCCCTCCTCTGAACATGTCCAAACCATCTTAATCTGGCTTCTCTAGCTTTTTCTCCAAACCTTCCTGTCTGTGTTGTCCCCCTGATCACCTTGTTCCTGATCCTGTCCATCCCCAAAGAGAATCTCAGCATCTTTAACTCTGCCACCTCCAGCTCTGCCTCTTGTCTTCTACCTATTCCTAATGTCTCTAGTCCATATTTTCTATGTTTTCTATGACTTGATAATTGTTAATTTATCATCTTGTTTTTTTAGAACAGTGGAATCCCTGATTTGACAGCATAAAATCAGCAGTGCAGCAGCTGCAGCAGCAACAGGATGATTTTTTTGCCGAAGTCTAAAAGATGTCTCCGAGCCCACGTTCATCAGTTACACTTCATCGCATTTTCTTTTGACAGGCTCGGAGTTTTAATTTCAACTGGAGGCAGAGTCACAGCCATGTGGTGGGATGTGGACCCAGCCAAACAGATATCCAAGCTGGAGACTTTCTCTAAAACCTGATTTTATGGATACAGTTTCAGCTTTTTAAGTGTGGCTACATATCATCACTAGAGGAGCCAGGGAATTTGCCTGTAAAGTGGTCAAATCTAATAAAGTCTGCACTCTCACAAACAATTTCATTCCACCAAAGTTTGTAAAGTGTCTACATAACAGTCTGGAAATGTTTAATTCAGACCTACATGCTCAACACTTTTGTTTTCACTACCTTTCCCCTTTAAATGCAAAGGACCCAATACATATCATGCCAACCTCTTCCAAAGTTGTCTCCTAAGTCAAAGCTGACACGTTGTAATATCATTTGTGGTTATTAAGCACCAAGTCCCATTGCTCCAAATGATAACCATAGTTTAAATAATGTACCAAGTACATTTGGGTTCACCATGACAAATGCTAAAGGCAGATACTCACATAGGTAAGAATTGAAGTGTGGGAGGAACTGTCAGCTGATTTCTTTACTCTACCATTCTTGTCATATCACACCAAGCGTTATAGTACAACGTTTTTGAGATTTGCAGAATAAAACAGCCATTCACGCATATAATTAACGTTAGGCTCAATACACGCAGGCTGCTACTTGTCACTTAACGTAGTGGCCTGAAGTATGAAATAAAACGGTAACGTCAAGGGAGGAGAACTATAAAAACTAGCCAACAGACTAGAACTGTGGCTGAATTAGTTTGGTAACGGTAACGTTATGTTCCCACACAAGCCTAGTAACCGTCCGCTAACCAGTCTTTATAAGCAAATACAATGACAAAAGGAATCGCCCAATCTGGCTTACCGCTGCCATGGTCACCATGATGTGAAACCTAAACTTGAGGCAGCACGCATGCGTTACAAACCTTAGCATGCCATAAGGGAGTAAAATACTTCTGCCTGTGATTTTTCCATGGCGCTACGAAATGCATTGAAAAGTGATGTGTTAAATTATAAAATAGATAATTCCTTGATTATGGACTTTATTCACGACTCACGAGTCATAACAATGATGTCCGAGTCAAGTCTCAAGTTTTACACGGCAAGTCCCAGTTCAAGTCACAAGTCTTTGTTTGTGCGACACGAGTCCGAGTCTCAGACTCTAGTCCCCATGTCTATTATATGTTAGCTACAAGCGTACATCTCTTAGTGGAAATAGTTGAGTGAGAGCAGAGGAATAGTTATGATGCAGAATTTTCAAAGCAGAAACATAGGAAGGTCATATGTAGCGCTGATCAAAATGGGCAATAAGAAAAGAATCATTCACATCCCTCAGCTCAGGGGGTCAAGATGTCTAATGTCTTGAGACAGATCCTGTCTGTCATTCAGTAAAAGATCATCAGTGAACTGTCACTGCAGCCCATCTCTCAACAGCAGCTTCATGTCATCTGGAAATGGGGAACATTTGGCTCGAATGTCAGGGGTTTTAGAATCTAATTTCATCATGGGAACCCCCATCTTGGCTCTTTTCCCAACAGTTTTGTGCATGTGATGTTAGGTAGTTCCTGATTCTTCATGTTCATGGAACTAACTGGAGCACCATCAGACCTCCATTTCACATTTTTGCATGGGGATATTCAATATATTATATTGTGCAGTACAGTACTGACTTTTAGGGCCACCCTTTACATTGTTTGGGAGGTGTTTTTTACAAAAGAATAGCATCTTCTTTTTTGCCAAAGATAATCTACAATTGTTTGATCCTCTGCCTAAAAAAGTGCTACATTATTTAAAACAATTATGTATAAAAATATTAATTTATAGAGACTACCAAGTTCCCAGTTCCACATTGTTCCAGAACCCTACTTTGGTTAACATGGAGAGGATCTGTCATCTTTCCGTTGATGGTGTGTTTGGTTTGATTTTGTTGTTTTGCTGTTGACCACTGTTCCTGTGTATGTGTTTTCACCAGTGCTGCACAATTTAACCTATTTTAGTCTTGTTTAATCGGGTCCTTTTTGACAGGACCATAAGGCTATCCATCACATTACTTATTTCTGTATTTATTTGTTGAAAAACACTCTTGACTGTGAACTTCTTCATATTTCATAGTTAAAAACATCCCTGCTGCTGTTTGGAGAGTGATAACAGTCTGTTTTCCTCTCATCTGCTGCCTCCCTCATTTTTAACTCATTAACTCACATAAACGCACCATCTGTTTTGGTTTCAGGCACAGCTTTCGTTAGCGGATCATACGGTTTCAGTCTGTGAATGGACCACTTGTCCACAGATTTTCCTTCTCCTTCCCTTTTCCTCCGTTTTGCACTCTCAAGGTGAAACAGCTGCTTCCCCTAAGAGTTTAACAATTAATTTATCAATGCTTTGGAACTGTTTTAACCTGTTTCTTCCATTGAATCATTTTAACAATTTCTCTACATTTTAAAATTGTTACTACTCAAGCAGACTTAATTCCTAATTTCTCTATATGTTTTAATATATATAATTACGGCAGCCTGTGAAGCTGATTTCTTTTCTTTTTTATTCGCTTCCAGATATGACTTTGCTGCAACAGAAACTCTAGCGCCAGCTGGAACTACCATCTTGCAGTTTCAATAGGAAAATCTATGTTTCATGAAGGAAATAGGAAAATCTAATGTTTCATGAAGGAAATCATACTGTATGTCTGTAACAAAAAACAAAAAAAAAACATTTGACATTTCTTTAACAAATTATTTGGTACTAGTCACCTTAAGAAAAGACAAGCCAGTGAGGATGTAAAGTGTCATCTTGTATGGCCCGATGAAGCATAAAAATCAGGGGTGTCAAACCTGCAGCCCATGGAATATTTTGTGGCCCCCACCTTAATATGAAAGTTTAATGTTAGTGCAGGGTTCAAGTCAACAATGCCAGAAATGGTCATATTGGATGCACACAATGGTAAAGTGGACTCTCCTCCACTATTTACTTTCTGCTTAAATCTAGACTCCCGATATTCTCAGTAAATGTCTATTCACAGATTGATGAACCAAGGTAAGATTTTCTCTCAACCCTTTTTGGTAAATCCTATAGTTCTCATGACCCTGGCCCTCAGACTTCTTTGGCTGTAAAAATTGATAGCCTAAGCAGACCTTTGGTGAAATTACATATTTTTGTAAAATTTTAAGACAAAATATGAAAAAGAGCTCATTGATTCTAGTTAGTAATGCAACAGTTAAAATAAAATTGTATTTTATGTGCAGTGAATTTTGCTATTCGGGTGCTATAGTGACATTTAGTTCTTTCAATTAAGCTCAGGTGTCAGTAGGGGAGTGTCTTATACGTGTGTATTATACCGAAAAATGTCAGGCATGAGTCAAAACCACTCATCCGACGAGTTGAGAACAAGGGACTTCAGAGGAAGTCTCTTGTGTCTAAATCTGCCAGCATGGTGCTTTGAATGTGCCTGCAGTTTGCAGCTGGTTGACTTGAACCTGAAACCTACAGACCAAAGTCCACCATTGCTATGTGAATGAACCGCTAGCAGTGTCAAATTAGAAAAAAAACAACGCAAAATATAACTTTTGAATCCTGACATAAACATGTTTATGGTAAATGCACAAAAATGAGAGAAATCACACATTTTATTGGAGACATTTGGGAATCACAACAGATCCACTCTACGTAAATATGCACTATGCACAAATAGTTTCATCATTTGTGTTATTACCAGGGTTTTGAACCAGTTTTTTTTCTATATGTTGTATATAGAAAATGCTGTATTTTTTTAGTTTTAACAATATCAGACGTCATCATACCCTTGTACTCATTCCTGAAGTAGAAATGCAAAAAATAAAGCCTACAGTAAGTTATGTATGTTAAGTAAGCTACTGATTAGGTAATGGTTTAAAACCCAGCATTTGTTCAATATTAAGGACAAATTAAGTTTTGTTCAATACCATTTTTTTGCCTTTTTTTCTCTATGTGTAATTGGTATCTCCAACAAAATAATTTGTTCTACTATTCTCAATCACATTATAGTAAAGGGTAGAACAGTCTTTGGATGACAGAGAAATGTGTATAAGCTCAAATAACCTACTGTATCTCTCTATGTGAGAGATACCACCCCATCCCCTGTTAGCTTTGCAAAAAAAAAAAACACCCTTTAACAATAGCTCAGATTATTTTTAGCTCAAGATGAACATAACCTGCAGCATTTATAGATCTGTCATCATTTGACTAAACTTTTCTCTTCCTCTCATCTATTATTAAAGGTTCTGAATATGTTATTAACTAGAGTCACAAATTAGAAAGATTTTTTATTTCACTGCAAAAAAATTAATGAGTGCCAGGACACCTGTTCTCAGAGACATTGTTTGTTCTCAGCCATGGCTCAAAAATCTCAACGTTGTCTGCTGCTGCTTTTACTCCCTGACTCACATTTCCTCTGGTGGCTGACCTGAGACATTGCAGGAAAATACAGTTAAAGAGAAGAAACACTGTAGCCGATATATTTTATCGTTATTCTTACTAGGTCAATTTCTGACGAGCTATCTACAATGTGTGACTTGGCAACTTTGTACAGGAAAGAGTGTCAACATATATTTTGATAGATAGATAGCGCTTTATTAATCCCTTAGGAGTATCCTTCGGGAAATTATGGCTCCAGCAGCAGTACAGCAACGAACAGTTCAATACAAGAAGTACAAAAAGAGCCACACGACAGAAACAATATGGCTGGAGTTGAGGTATGTACAACCAGAACAGTGAACAGTGGATGTTAGTAGGTAAGGTTATTTGTATACATACGGATATATATATGTGTGTTTTTTTATATATATATATATATATGTGGTGTATGTATATATATATATATATACACATATACACGTATATATTTATGTTTATTTATATCTACTTAAATATAAGTAGGAGGGTTAATGTTAGTAGTGTTAGTAGCTTAAGTGGTAAAAATGTTTGGGTGCTTGAGGAAAAAATATTTAGATTAAAGTTGAACTTTAGGCTGGACACCAAAAAATGAATAAATAAATACATAAATAAATTAGAACAACTAAGTCCAATAGAAAATAACGAGAACTTGAAGAATCCAGTATAAGAATGAGAATGCATAAGAATGTATGAAACAAATTTATGACCGATATGTGATATAAACACCTAGTGCAGTAAGATAGCATTTTACATGGTAATTTGACAGTTATTGCACATAAACAGATGAATGTTGCACTATAATCCATAAAACAAGAGGGAGGGCAGAGAGAGAGAGAGTGTGTGCCAAAGGTTTCCGTTTTTCGTCCCTTGAACCGGTTCACCAGAAGCTCTCCTTCTTTCTGAATATATTTT
>JAFBJS010007683.1:6009-49741 GCA_016785265.1 Paraplagusia blochii | reverse complement strand
GTCTGTATGAAAAGAGCAACTTGGTTTCGTCATTCGACTCGAGAGGGAATTACATATTTCATGTAATTTTATTTGTGTATGTTGACAATGTATTTTGTGATTATAAAGTGTATATGTGTGTGTGTGTATATATATATACATATATATGTCATCTGAGGGTAGATGATTACATTACATATTTATTCCACTTGAATTCACGGAGCTAAAGGAAAAAGGAAGGCAGATGTGAAGACCTGTATATGTTTGCCTTCACAGACCACTTGACTGTAAAACTAGGTTAATAATGGTTCTTTTGAGGGTTTGATCTTATGAGGTTCTCTACAGAACTCTTCTTCTCTTCATCTTTCTCCGTGGCTGCCTTTTCCTTTTCATTTCACAGAACAGAAGCCTCTCCTCTTCCTGTCTCAAAGGGAGATGTGAATTTACTAAAAAGTTCTTTTTTCTTTAATTTTGTGACGGAAAATTGGTCAAACTTTTTAAATCAAATCAAGGCGACCATAAATATTCTAATGTGAATACTGATTTAACCTTTCCTATTTTTTCTGTTTTAAAATTTCAGGCAAATACCTGGCTGGTGGTGAAAGGACAGTGAAAGAGTTTGAAAAATAGTGTCAAGGAGAGAAACTTGGAGAGAGAATACACTGGTTTTTATTTCATCCCCCAAACGTTCACTGAAGCCTGAATAACTCATTGAAATGTATTCAAAACTGCTGCGGTACAACACAAAGCACAGACAAGTGTGACGAGATAAATGAACCACAGGAGCGGCTTCTCTTTCACACATGCAGCAGACTGCACTCATTCAAGGGAAACAAACTGGCTTGTGATTCCAATGGCTTGATTTTAGAAAACTCCACAAATGAATTAGAAGAAAAAAATGATCATAAAAAACAGAAAAATGAAAAAATAATAGACTAATAATACTAATTAAAAAATAAGCTTTAACAATTCCATGTACAGTAATTATATACATTTGTTACATTTTAGGACCGTTGTACACTCGTCCAAGGAAGATGTCCCTTTCAAGCACGCATCCTAGGGATAGTGTGAGTGTAAATGCTTCGACCAAAGGTCCTAGAGAGTTGCATCAGGTTGAAGTGGCGGGTAAACACATGGACAAATATGTGCATGTGCACGGTTTAATTATCCTTCTAGATGTCAAAATCTCACACAAGTCAATAAATCAAGAAATTGGCCATTTTCTCCTCTCAAAACACACTTCATCAGGGATGCACAGAAATTAAAATTCACTCACTCATCTTCATCCTTCTATCAGTTAACAAGTCTCAGAACCAGCTGTCTCCACGACAACAACCTGTCCTCCTGGCTGCAGGAGGATTAGAACCTGAAGCTTCATGGACACAGGTCTGCTTCCTCAACCACTGAACCAGCATCGCCGCAGAAACTAAAGTTCCTGGCCAAAATAGAAAATCAAGATACCAATATAAATCAATATGCCTGGTATTATAAGGCGATAACTGTGAACTAAACCTCCATAAAACCAAAGCAATTGTTTGGATAAATTAATATTGATGTTTCAAAGAATAGAATAAATACAAAATTATAGAAATGTTTATTTGGCGCAGTCAAACAATGGACTGAGATTGATGAAGTTCTCTCAAAAAAACACAACACTCTTCGGTCAGAAATCCAAGTAATGATGACACCTTCTAGCTACGATGTCACTTTAGGGCTGGAATTAAAGAAATAGGAGGAGGAAAGGAGCTGATCTCTTTAGTTAACTGAAGAAACAGGACTTAGCATTGTAGATTTTTCTTCATTTGTTCGTTAGACCCCAAAATCTTTGCAGATGCAGCTTCTCTTGCTTTTCATGCTATTTTTTTTCTTTCTCAGGTGATGAAATATGTCTACACTGACCACGGGTTGGCACTCCAAGACCGCACTGGCTGCAGTTGTTGCTTGCATCGTCATACCTTCCTATTCTGGCTGAGTTGTGATAGATGTCTTTTGGACAAAAATGTACTTTTGAGAACATTTTTGGCCAAATATCTTTACATTCAGGAAATCACTACATTTAATTTACAGTGCACTATATCACGGTTAACTGCTGCTGAGGCACGCTCTCCATCCTGTTTCCGAGTGACAGCAGCTCACAGTAATTGATGACATCATGTTGAACAGAATTATTTATTTAAAGTTTTTTTAAAGATTGTTTGTTGCGGTCAGATTTCCAGACCATCTTTCTGCCTTAACTGTTAACTGCAATTACGGACGTGTTTAAAAAGCCAGCTGGTGTTTGGGTTAATGGGAGTGCGGGACAAAGGAGGACAAGGAAGGAGGGGGATTGGCATCCTGCCCTAGGGTTGCGGTGAGCCCTCAGTTGCCTTAGGTTCAGTATACACATAAAAAGGACATTTGATCTTGATAACCACGTACAGAAGAGACGTATGGATCATATCTCTTAACACTGAGGATAAATCAAAACTGACTGTATTGAGACAAGACACCCCGTTGTCTCAATGTCCACTGTGTCCACAGCTGTGCACCATTTGTTGTTGATGGAGATACACATGCTCTCTGAACAGACAGCCGACCAACTGGATCACACCGTCCACTATTGCGTTTCTAAGCCAGTTATGAGTCAGGATTGAATCACAGTCCTGGGAGTCGTGCTCTAATTTCATTTGTCTTGTTGACAGCTGACCTGGAGTTCAGGTCAAAGAGGCTTCAGTGTACGGTCGTAAATGGGTTAGCATGGAGTCCAGCCAACAGGCTGTAGTCAGTTAAAAAAAAAAGCAAGAAAATATAAATACACAACATCCTCAGTACAGACCAAAAGCTAAGATGCAGCTGCTATTGCTTTGTGTCTTGATTCTGGGGCGTGAATATTTCCCATGGTTTCTTCATCCAGCCAGCAGGGGCGCTACAAACTGATTTTTAAGCCAACACTGTTTCAAATATCGTAAATTATAGTCAAACTCTCATCAGAGTTAATTACATCAGAAATGCATAGAATCAGGAGTGATCTGACTTTCCTCACTTGACAAACCGCAAAGCCTTCTCTGAGTGTAATTTTGATGCATGAGTCCATCTTAATTGTGCCAAACAAAGATGAATCGTTTTGTTTTGAGTTCCAACTTTTAACATAAACTCTTGAACTTTACATTTTTACTAAAATAAAAGCACTTCTCGGTTGAGTTCTCTCGTGTGAGAACTCCAATGTCAGCTTAACGTTTCAAACAGGTGAATCTGTTGAGTTGCAGAAGCTTCTGTCTACATTATGAATTATCTTCGTAAGTGAAAAGGTGAGATCCATCAGTTTCAGAAAGATTAATGATAGAAGCTCCTTCTCTCATTAAACCTTTGACTAATGTTCCAATTCCCTGTTGACTTTTTATTATTATGTGTCATAAATATAATTAAGGAAACAGTGTCAACTGTGTTACGAATAAGGTTCTGTAATGTCGTGGCCTCCTGCTGGAGGACTGACACCAGACTCAGGAACGACTGACTGAATAGAATACATAGCATACTGACCCATCCAATCCTTCAACCTGGTGTGGTCACAGCTCTAGACAGTGTAAGGTCCTTCAATATTTGTTTTAGAATAGAATAGTCCTTTATTGTCATTGTACCTTGGAAAGTACGACAAAATTGTAAGGGTTTTAGCCTTCAAAGTTCAGGATATATGCCCAGTCAGGAATACTGCAAAAGAATTGTGGAATTTCATCTGAAGTCACTTTGACGCTACTGTGCAGTGGGAAACACAATAATTCATATATAAAATGAATATCACCTATTATAATCTTGTGTTTGGCCTGATGTGACATGTTGTCATGTTGTCTCTTCCAAAGTTATTCATTTTCCCCCATGTGTTTCATGTGTTTCATGTGTTTCTGTCTTACATTATTTTTGGTCAATATTGTTAGTGTCAGTATTGAGTACAAACTGAGGGGTAACAAACAAACAGAGTCAGTAAATCCTTTGTTTGAGGCCTTATTGCAATATTGTGTCTGACAATCAGTTGCAAAGGCCAAGAGACATCAATATTCCTCTGACGACATGGTTCATACGATGGACGTGTAATGTCTTCATAACGCTGACATATATGGTGCTTTATTAAGGAAACAGGAAAATGTCTCAGCCTCACAGTAACTCCACCGGGAACCTCCATCAGAACCCGCTGCAGCTCCACTTGTGATTCAGTCATAAAATATTCATAAAAGTCTACTGCCTGTTGTTTATTTTGTGTATAAAGTTTGCAAGAAAGAAAGAACGACGGAAAAATGAAAGAGTTAAGATTGCATTTGCAAATAAATCTCAATATACTTCCCAGCTCTAATATACATACACAAATAGATATGTATTTCATGGAGTTTCAAGAGTAGGCACTCTAGTAATGAGTGGATAAAATATGAGTTTCCCTGTTAACAGCATATTATTTTTGGTACGCTACCAAAATCATAACAGGGATTCAGTAAAGAAAAATAAAATTCCCCTTAACCTACAGGATTGTGAGCTAAATTAAGAAAATAAAGTAAAACCCCTTTGGTCCGTATGACAGATGGCTGCAGTGCCCGAGTCCACAGGCCAATCCACTTGGAAACAGCTTAGTGTTCCAGAATATTCTCTCCTTCCCAAATCCTCATGGACTTCATCTGCTGACTTCTTTCATCTACTTTGCTCAGTTTTGCTTCTTTTAATCTTTCCTCCCTCTCTCTCGAACCTTCTTCTGACTTTCGAAATGAGGACACTGCCCTGTGTCTGTCCAGTCTCCGTCCAGTCTCTGTCCTAGACTTTGTCAACATTAGCCACAACAAGAATATAAAATATTGTCAAAAAGTCTGACATTTACATAATAAATATAAATGTTTATTTTTTTATTTCTCTAAATTGTATGGTTCAAATTAACACTACAATGTGTGAGATTTAGAACTACTAGAACACCCCCGCAGACGGTCATTTTGACAGTTTGATTCTGAAACACAACTTGCTTATGGTACATTTTTTAATGTAATATGAACAAACCAATTTTGTTGTGATATCTTAAAAATAATCAATTAACAAAAATGTAAAATGAACACACCCACCATTAATTTTTCACAATATTAGTTCAAGCCTCTTATTCATACCTGCAAGCAGCATAAAAATAGTTATAAATCACTTATCCCATATTTTTAACAATGTAGAGTAAACATACAAACAGCATGAGCGTTAAACTTTTGTAATAACAAAAAACGATGACACCATCTGCTCTTTGTGAACATTAATGCATAGCAGTACTTCAGCTTCAGCATCAGAGACACCCAGACATTTCCTCCACTGAAATCGCTACAACCAAGTCATCAAATTTGGACTCTGTTTTGACGACCCCGAAGACCTGGACAACAGTCAGTCAGTCCTACCTGGCATTTCGTTCAGTATCATTGACACTACTGACACCAATACAGCATAATCTGTGCTCAAGGTTGACAAGGTGGAAGCAGTTGTATTTTTTACTTAATCTAAAACATAAAAAAAAAATTAAATAGAATAGATGGATAGATAGAACTTTATTAATCCTTCAGGAGTGGCCTTTTGGAAATTATGGAACATAAAAAAAATCTATAAATTAATTATAGACATAGAAAAGAGCATGAAGGGACAGGATGGAGGAAAAAATATTCTCATTTTCTGGTCATTACATTTTACTCTAATCATTTGAGAAAAAATCATTTTCACTGAAGGAAATCTGTGTATGTGAAAACCACACACAGAAATCACTCCTCAACGTTCCTGACCTTCAGCTGTGAAACGTTACCTTTTAAAACCGCCATAAAACTAAGATATACAAATTAACATGAGATTAATTTTTACTTTTTGCTTTTTATTTCTTGTGACAAAGAGGAAGGCCAAAGACAAGATTTATGGATGCAGTGAGGGAGGACAAGGAGGTGGTCGGGGTGAGAGTAGAAGATACAGAGGACAGGGGGAGATGAAAATTGTTGCCTCGCTGTGGCAACCCCTGAAAAAGGGACACACAAAAAGACTTTTTATTTCTTGTATTATGTTCACAAAGCTACTGCCAAAGGTCCTGAAGAGCTTTTTTCATTTTTCTTTTTCCGTCAACCATCAAATAAAAAATCTCATCTAATCTTTAATCTTTTTGCCAACTGTGGGAGGACAGTGAAGAACCTAAAGACCAATATAGACTCCTAGAGGAGAAGAACACTTCTGCACATTGGAGCCATCACAGGAGGATGGAACATGATGACCTTCTATTCCCCAAACAGTGTTCAAATGAACCCCATTTTTAACATTACATCTTAAGAAAGTCCAAAAGGAGTAAAAAAACACTTTAATTCTAACGTCTTAATTTACCAACACAAACACACACAAAAAGAAATTAAACACATGGCAACACATACGTTTTTTTTTTCCACCTCTGACGCTGTGTGTGCCTCATCCTGGTTCCGTCTGCAGGGAGCAGATCTAATCAAAGTCTGCGAGAGAGACGAGGATCACTTCCACAACATCTCAGCTCCAGGGGAAGTGTGTCTCACATAACATTCATTTTGTTAGTAATTGACTTTACGTCTCCTGACTCTTGGGTTTACACATATTAAATAAAATTGTACATGAGGTGAATGAAGCCACGTATGGCTACAGTATATATTCCTGAAAATCTTCATCACGTGAATTCATTCAAATGTTTACTACTGTCATGCAAATTGGAGATCATTATCACGGACAAATGACTTACTGCAGTCCAACTACCTCCATGTCCTCCCTCTCTACATCCATCAATCGCCTCTTTATCATCTTCCTGGTAGCTTCATCTTTAGGATCATCCTACCAATGCGTATTCACCCTCCCTTCTCTAAACATGTCCAAACCATCTCAATCTGGCTTCTCTGGCTTTTTCTCCAAACCTTCCTGTCTGTGTTGTCCCCCTAATCACTTCATTCTTGATCCTGTCCATCCTCGTCTCTACTGCATCTCTTTTGTCCACACTTATTCACAATTTACTAAATTATTGCAAAACCTGTTTAGCTGAACACCACATTGATATACCTTGACGAACTGAGCAAAAACATACGTGAAAACTGACTAGATCAGAAGTGGGCAAACTTTTTGTCTCACGGGTCACATTGGGTCCCAGAATTGGACATGGGGGGTGAGTCCAGAGCAGAAGGATGCAACATTTGTTAAACTAAGAATTTAATTGGCATGAAAAAATGATGTATAGAACCCAAAAACATACATTTCTAATACCCTTTATTGCGTCACCTACTGGGGAAACACATTATTGCAGGTAAAACGTTGGCGTGCCGCATTAAAAATCTCAACGGGCTTTTACCAACTTTTATTAACTCATGAAGCACAAAGAGAAAAAAAACACTTCCCGGGTTAGTCTGAGCACTTCCAGATCAATTTGTCTGTCTTCTCACTCTCAGTTTTTGCAGGTTTTTATCAAGGACATCTGTCACCTCTCACTGGGTTGGACAACTATCTGACCAACAGTGCGCACAATAAAACACCCTTCAATCATTTCTCTTAAGATGTTTCATTTCCAAACTATAACATTTTACCTCTCCTGCTGCACAGTATCAACCACTAGAGATTGAGGCTCAGTAATCTTCTTCTTCTTTCTTCTTTTCCTTCTTCTTTTTGCTGGCATTGCTCTAATGAAGCTGGGACAGGACTCGCAGATAAACCACGCCTCCATACCACAGCGTCTTCAAGTCCTAACATGACACTAGGGATGTGAGAGAGGGTTTGGAGAAGCCCACAGAGGCGACCAGAAAAAGACCCAAACCTGGTTTTACATCAGCAGAAAAACTGCTGTGCAGACCAGCTTTGACCCCAGGCTGCACTCTTACCAGCGCTCAAATCGTCCAGCACTCTCTCCCCTGGGCTTCTGTGGAGCAGAGACGGAACTCTGTTCTGGAAAATAGGTCACGCTGAAGACAGACATTATAGAGGAATGTGCTGAGCACAGAGATTATGTCAGGCCTGATTGAGGAAATGTGCATTAGGAGTTAGTAACTGATCTTAAAAAATTAATAATTTCTATTCTGTTAGTGTAAGGTTTAGGATGCAAGGAGAATGTTATTCTTAATTATTCATAAAGTTGATCATACTTGATCCCAACTGCTTGGACCAACAGATTGGTTTTTGTAACATCTCCTGTTTGACGTGTGTAGTTTGAAAAAAACTCACATCCTTCTTAAATCCTAAAATTTATGGTTAAATCCTAAAACAAACAAAACAGTTACTTTGACAGCAACTGGACATTTAGAAGATTTTTTTTTTTGTCATTGTGACATTGTGATTTACACCACAGCACAGAACAAAATGTCCCTTCTGTATTTAAACCATCACCAAAGTGAGCAGTGGACAGCTTTGAGCACCCAGGGAGCAGTGAGTGGGGACGGTAACATGCTTCCTTAACCACTAGGCCACTAACTGTCCATATGGTTAAAGAAGAAGACTCTTATTCAAGAGTCTTCTTCACTTCAGCTTGGTCAGTCTCTTTGAGGCTGTATGAAATGACCTGAATGACTGAGAACCTACACAAGCAAATATTCTTTGGTGTCTAAAATGACAATAACCCAGTTTATGTTTTTTTTTTACCTTTACCCTTTGCATAAACAACCATAGTGTGTTTTTTTTTTTTCTTTTTTGTGACATGGTTAACTGATAAATCTCCCCCAATCAGTTCTCTTCAGCCCTCGTCAAAACTGTTTCTGGTGCCGTTGGTATAAAGTTGAACAAAGTAGCTTTAACAATTGGTCCATGTTCTGTAGCTCTAATGAAGATGACAGAGAACTGATGCTATGACGGTGGAAAGGGGGAAGAGCACTCGCCTCGGCAGTCTCCGTATGTACACTCCACGCACTCACGACAGCATGTAATCGTGAAATCACTTTGCCGTCCCCACATGTCCACATGTTCACTTCAAAACTGTGGGTGAATGGACTTCTTCTGAACCACTGCACACAATGATACACTTTCATTGAATACAAACATTTATTAAATACAATAACGCTCGGTGTGGACTGGGAAAACAATTGTATTTTTGCAGCATATGGATGAAAAGAGATGAATTGTAATGTATGTAATGCAGGTTGCCCTGTTTTCTGCGATAAAATATTAAAAACGTGCTCCGGAGCCACGGGTTGCTGACCCCTGACCTAGAGTCTTGACGATCCTTAAGTCCTAGACATTCTCAACAAAAAAATTACAGAAATTACAGGTAATAAACAAACAAACCTCCTGAAAACATGAGTAACCATTTTTATGCTCTATCTCCTATGAGCTTCTCTTATTTCCAAGGTTTGCCATAGCAATTAAATGTTTTCCATTTCTCCAATTTTCGACTTTGACCCCAAATACATCTATGACCTCCCTCACTGCATCCATCAAACTTCTGGCTCCAACTCTAGCTGAAAAACAATATTTCAATCTCTAAAATTGTTTCCCCTTAAATTATCTTAAGACATTACTTTCTTGAGCAAAGCGTATTCTTCTTGAGCCTTTTATGTTTCTGAGGTAAAAAGGAGATCCTTTGATACTGAGCCTTGTTTTATTAAGAACCTTCTTGAGGTTCCTGACAAAATTACATATTTTACTTCTGCAAAGCAGAACAAAATCCTATTCAGCATGATTAGGGCAGAAATGACCGTGTTCTGCTGTTTTCCAAGTGCTTTAGCACACCATATTCTGCATGCACACTACCTGTTCTGTTCCAGGGGTAAGTGTCTCCCTCCGAATGATTGGTGGTTTTTGTTTTTTGTTTTTTTTTTCACTCAATGCGGAACTAATTGGATAGAGATCGGAAAACCCATATTGATGTGTATCGGTTCATTCCCATTAGATAAGCAGCAAATGTGTAATGGATACCATATTGATTACAAGTGTGAAAACAGAATAAGTGATTAAAGTGTTTTTGATGTAAACCTACATCACCCCAGTCCACGTCTTCTAACCACCTTATGACTGGCAACAATTAAATCCCTACTTAAATAACACTGACTGTGGAACAGACGGAGTGGACGACACAACATCTCTTAAATGCTAATGATTTTACATCTGGTTTTAAGCAAAACTTAGACAAAAAGTACGATATGTTGATTAGAACAGCTGTGTTTGTTCTTGCCTTTATTCTTTAGGCGGTGGCAGCTGCGGCTCATTAATAGGAAATGAACCAGACTCAGAGTGTATGGCAATGAGTGAAGAAGACAGAGGCACAGGCATGAACCAACCAACTGTTGTTGAGTTTAAGTGAAGCGCAGATGTTCCTTTCTAGGTATTTTTAAGAAAATTTGAAAAACCTTATCTGGCTCCTAAACCACTAGGCCACCACTGGCCAGTTCTCACTCATGGACATTCCTCCTTTTTTCCAATGTAGAAGCTTTAGCCTCTTTTCATACAGCTATTTTACACTGTATTTAGATAGTACACTAATACATAACTCCCCATTTTTATTACCATACACTTGCTTTAATCCAAACGCCTTAAAATTTTAGAAAAAAGTTGAGTTTATCAGGCAAGGGCAAACTTGGGGGCTGGATGTTCATTCATTCATCTTCTGCTGCTTGTCCGTTGCCGGGTCGCAGGGGCAGCATTGCACCATATTGTGAGCCTTCCTGTGGGTGGTGAGCCCACAAGAAGTGAGGTGGGTTGGGACGGTGCTATGCTCAGAGCACTTCAGTGGCAACCTGGCAGCTGGTGGATTCAAACCGGGGACCTTGTGGACCCAAGTCCGCTTCCTTAACCACTAGGCCACCACTGCCATATCAAATAATTGATATTATCATTAGATTTCTGCCTTTTCCCTGCAATAATGCGTTTCCCCAGTAGATGGCGTCATCAAGGGTATTACAAATGTAGGATTTTAGGTTTTATACATGACTTTTACGTGTCATTTATCTACGTTTGAGCGAATAATCCATCTTTTTGCTCTAGACTCGGCGTTTATGTCTAATTTTTGGACTAACTGTGGCCCACAAGTCGAAAAGTTTGCCAATGGCTGGTAAAATTGTTAGTTTTCCATTGAGCAAAGAACATTGTTTTAGCTATGTGACTGGTGTAACATACTCTGCCGATAGAAGAGTTGATAGTGAGGTGTCTTTCTGGGTTCCAATGCACTGATTGGCTTAAACATCAATTATATACAACATGCGGTTAAAATAATTCCATGAAATGTGTTTTATGAAAAGAGAAGGCCCAAGAAAAGCCAAGAGCAATAAGAAACTTGAGATATGGACAACTCACTTGTATTTGCCAAAACACAAGGAAAGTTACATGATTGACCAAAGCACAGCTTGGTGGGCAGTTGTTGGCCTAGTGATTAAGACACATTGACATATTAGTAAACTTTGGTTGAAGTATCAAAGACAGTGGAAAAATTTTAAGAGGTAAAGACAGTTTTCTTATCTCTGCAACAGTGGCACGGTGGTTGTGTTAGGCAAGACAAAAGCATTTCCTAGTCACTACAATCCATTTGTTTAATCTAGATACACAATAGTAAGTAATAATAGTAGTGAGGAGATGGTATTGTCCCCCCACACTGCTACCCGGGCGCTGGCTCAGCTAGCTGTCCCATGCTCACTACGTTGATGGTTTAAATGCAGAGGAAAAGTTTTCCAAAAAAACCTCCCCCTTTAATGTTGTCATTTTTTGATGGACACAGCAACTACAGTTGACAGCAGGACAATAAGTAAAACACAACAAAACAAACAGAGACCCTGTTCTTCCTATCATTGTGAAGCAGAATTCACCAAGCGTTGGATTGTTCACCCACCAATAGGGAACGTGAGCTGGGTTTAGATCAGTGGTTCTTAACCTGAGTTCGATCGAACCCTAGGGGTTCAGTGAGTCGGTCTCAAGGGTTCGGTGGAGCCTCTGCTACGGAGGTCAAGACACCGTGGAGGTAAAAACACACCGACTCACCCTACTAAAGGGTGAATGCGCACATGAAACTGATGGGGTTCGGTAGCTCCAACAAGGTTAAGAACCACTGGTTTAGACCATCGTAAGACAGGTTAGTTTTACCCTACAGCAATTATTTAATCTATTTATCTAGATGTTGGTTGATGCAGACAGATGGAATGTGAGATTATAGATTAAGGCAGATTTTATTTCAACTTTCTGAATGATTCTTAACTTCTCAAAGAAAAAAAAAAGCTTAACTTCTGAATGTTTGGACAGTGGATTTTAAGGAGTCCTCTGAAACAGGCCTGGATTATCACTGTTGTGTTCCAAGCAGAATGTTGGCCAGTGAACTACAACATTAGTGGCTTACACGGGTGCAGCAGGGACATAAAATCCCTGACTCAAATGACAGCCAAACAAATTAGCAATGGAAGACCAGCTGCAACAGGGGTAAGAACAAAAACAGTCAGTTCTTCCTCTACATACTGTTTTTTCAACTGTGCTCAACAAGAGTTCCATTTCGTTGCTCTTATTTTTCTTTAACTTCCTATGTTTGATCTGTACATGCTCTATGGCCACGTTATGGATTAAAGTTGAAGATTTGTTAGAGTAAGAAGTGAGAATAAAGTGATGTTCCAATGACAATAAAAAACACACATTTATACAAATAGAGAATTTTATGAGAATTAAGTCTTTAAAGCCACTGAAAGAAAAATTTAAATAGAGTCAGTAAGTAATAATTATAACATAATTTATAATAAAGAAATAAAAGTAAGTTCTCAAGAACATTGTCATAGTTTTAGGTTTCAGATCTAGGTTGATGAGAATCAAGTAGTAAATATGTATTTTGTTTTCAAATGAAACTCAAGGCTGGTATTATGTCTGTAAATAAAAAAAAGAACATTATAAGAGCGCATATTTTGAAGCAGAACACTCACACTGCTGATGAAAAGTGTGACATTGTTGCTTGCTTTGGACAAGGAATGAAACACTTCAACATTTCAGAGAAAAAAAAAGTGATTTTCTAAAATATTTTGTCTTTTTTCTTATTTAAAAACATTTTGTTGCAACATTATGACTTCTCCTGAATTTACCATTTTACTTAAGGGAATATTTTGCTTTTTTTTGTACTGGAAGTGGCCCTAGCACGCTGATATGTAAAGCTGATATATATCCTTTCTATGTATTACAATATAAAAATTACAGAGTTATAAAATTATATAAAATAAATATTAGCACTCGAAATTTGAACCTCCCAAGATATGATTTTTTGGCTTACACTGAAGCATTGTTTCCAATAGTTTCTTCAACATACAAGGAGTTATGAGTGCACACACAAGCTCTAGTTTGGTTTGACTCCAAATCAGCTGCCAACCCCTGTCCTCTGGCGCATCCTCTTAGCCTTCATTGTCGAATAGTTACTATTTCTGTTCAATAGTGTTCGTTTCTGCAAAGAGAGCAAATTATTTGGGTCGCATTGTCTCTTTGTTTAACAATACTGGCGTAACCAGTATCAATTTAGTAGAAAATTCAAAAAAGAAGGAAAAAGTAGAGCAAAAAAAGACAAACAACCCTGGATCTTCAGAGTACACCAGTCTCCAGTGAAGGGGAATGAGGGCGGTAAGATGGAGAAGAAAATTTGTCCTGATGTTGATGATGTAGCGTTGGTGAGTTATATCTGTCTCTTATACACATCTAAGACTTGGAAAAACCCCTGTCCTCTGTCTCATCCTCTTAGCCTTCATTGTCGAATAGTTACTATTTCTGTTCAATAGTGTTCGTTTCTGCAAAGAGAGAAAATTATTTGGGTCGCATTGTCTCTTTGTTTAACAATACTGGTGTAACCAGTATCAATTTAGTAGAAAATTCAAAAAAGAAGGAAAAAGTAGAGCAAAAAAAGACAAACAACCCTGGATCTTCAGAGTACACCAGTCTCCAGTGAAGGGGAATGAGGGCGGTAAGATGGAGAAGAAAATTTGTCCTGATGTTGATGATGTAGCGTTGGTGAGTTATATATATATATATAAAATCACTGTCTCTTACGCTTTCACTTTCCCTTCTAATGAGTGCCACTGTGGAACAGATTAAACTTGTGCCTCCCTCCCCCTGTATATCCATTCATACTAGGGGTCATACTATGACGGTATTACAGGGGGCAGTATGGTAGCAACAACATTTTTTTCAGCAGGATGGGAAAAATAATAATCGCCAATCGTAAACTACAACAATAGTAAGTAAAACAGCAGAAATTCCTTTGTTGCAGAAAAACTGGGCTGTGAAACCAATGTCATGAATAAACATAATGATGAATTTATGGAAATAAAAATTTTAAGAAAGTGCAGAGGAACTCAAGTGGGGGAAAAAAAATCACAGACAAAAGTAGAGGCTTATTTTATTACGATAGAAAAAATATCATACCACCTAACAGAAAAAATGGAAAAGCTATATTTCACCGTTTATAAACCAGGCTCTGGAGAGTAGTGGCAAATGTAAGGGAGTATGTCATGAAAAAAAAAGCATATATATATATATATATATATATAAGGTTTGACAAATGCATCTGCTATTACAACAGCCACACGCACAGCCCACCCAGGTGTGCTAATCATTAAACTATAGAACCGGTTTGAAGGATCATGATTTCCATGTGGAGATAAAAATTATTGTGATTTGGATTTTTACCACAATTCCACGATAATTGTGTAAAAATATAATAATAAATATAATATCAAATTAATTATAGTGTAATTTTTGTGTTTTGTTATTCCCTCCCACACACACCCCGGCCACAGGGCTGCGGAAAAAATGCCTTGCATAAAACTGACCCAAGGTGCCAAAAAGGTTGGGAACCATTTCCATAATGGGTGTTTGGATTTGCATGAGTCAGTGGAGAAAATTCTCCAAAAAATGAGATCTGAATTAGAATAGAACCCAGAGATCTGGCCAGGAAACTTGTTATATCTGTTAAACCTAGGGCCCAACAGACATATGTGGCCCATCGAGTAGTTTTCCGTGGCCTTAAAGATGTTAATTGTCATTTAATAACGTTAATCAAATTGTCATTTACCGTAATTGTTTTAAACAGTGCAAAGTGCAACATTTGTAAGTAGAATAAGTAATCACTTGAAGAAACATGCATAAATACTTTATAAAGTAGCTCGAGCTACACAGTGTTTAGAGATATTACTTCAAAAGAAGCATATTTTCTATTAATATTAATATACATTCCCTCATTTCTGAAAAACATTATTACATAGTGTAACTATGAAAAGATATCAGACTGACATATTTCAACAACAATAGTCTTTGTATTATATCTAACACACTTTTTAAAAAAGGAAAAAAATATAAAGACATTAAGGTAAACAATTTTTTACTTTCCAAATCGGTTCTAGCACCAAGTATGCATCATGAGAAATGAATGCGTTAAACATGGAACCACATTAACACGGCTTACTTCCTCTGGACAGCAGAGCTGAGCCCAAGGCCAAGGAGCAGAGCGGCAGAATGACAGTTGTGCTCTGGGAAATCATGAGAATAATCCATGACAGAACTGACAAAGACTGACCAGAACCCAGACAAGAGGTACATGGAACTCTGGCTGAGACCTGTCTGGAAACAGAGAGAGCAGAGAGTCCTGGATACGATTCCCAGAGGAACCACAAGTTTGGCACTTGTCTGGGGCAGCCTGTCCACAGCAGTTAAAGCAACTGCTGCCGTTACACAATGATTCACTAAATTGGTGTCAAATAAACTACAACATTTGTTGTGTTTTTTTTTTGTACGAGTAGGAAGGATGATCTGGCAAAGAGGAGTGTGTGTCTGATGTTAAATACCTCCTTATTAACAGTAAGAATGGTCGACAAAACAAGAAACACATCATGGCCATGGAAATAAAGCATGAAATTGTTGATAAATGTGAACGTGGTGCCCACATGAGAGAGAGTGATCCACCAAACATGTATGATCATAGTGCGTCCACCATATGAACCATCCTAAAGGAGAGTAACACTATCAAGAACCTAAATCCCTCCAGAGCCTCCAGAGATAATAACAAACCTAAGTTAACATCAATTGAAGAATCACATACATTAAATATAAACATCTGATTTAAAAAATAAATATATGTTATGCGAATTCTATTCTTTTTGGTCCTCCAAAAACTCATCTTTATTCCTTATAACAATGGGAAAACATGTTTTTAATTAAGATTCTGCTATATATATATATATATATATATATATATATATATATTAAACAGGTATTGCAGCGTCTCCTGTGGCTGTAGCAAATGCCTGACCACTTCAGGACAGAATTTCAGTTTGATAGTTTTCTTAGCCAACTTTCTGCTTTTGACCAATGTGTGTTTGCGATAATGGCGAGGGAACAGCAAGTGGTCGCCACTCATACACTCACAAATTGCTTATTATATATATTATTATGTATACACATTCATTCATTCATTCATCCTTTTTGTCCGTTACAGCCACCCGAATCACACAGCACCATAATGTAACCTTTACATAATTGCAATCAGCTTTTCTCCTATATTATCAAAAAGTTTAAACAGAATTCAGACACTGCATATAATTAAACATAAATTATTTAATATAATATAATAAGTGCACACAAACTAGTAAAACAAAAAATATATTAAAATTCTCAACGTCCAGACACAACTGGTGAAAATACGTAAACACCCTCAAATGGTTTAGTTAGTATTCGCAGAAAAAATGATTTTTTTTTTTTTGGTTGCCGGTTCTTGTTGAAGAACTGCATCATACTGATGATGTTTTTCCTTTAAATAAACTACATCTATGACTCACTAACCGCCCTGCTGCCCTGAAAAAATCCTCTCAGTTGGTACTGATGTGGTAAGTTCCTGTTTGTTTGTTTTGCACATCTAATACACGACGCAACATCTTAACACATCAGTGTGAAGAGGGAAGTAGTGTGAGTGTGTGTGTGTGTGTGTGTGTGTGTGTTTGTTCTGCACTGACACTGCAAAGAGCAGTCTTCCAACCTGGCTGTTTCTCCTTAATTTCCCAGAGCATACTCCCCAGGGATTGATTCTATCCATCTATCTATCTTTGGTGAAAATGCAACATTGAAAATAGAAGTGGAACCTAAGGTTAAGACTCAATCTCACCAGGCTAGTATCCTATACCCACTTGCTATCAATACCATTGATATTTGGTTCAATCCACCCACGCACACAAGAGCTTGTTCCAGGTCAGTAAACATTGTTTATATTTGCAAACTTACTGGTCACCACCTCTACATACATGCCTCGCATGAACATAAATTACACAGCAATTCTCAATTTTGGAGCCGACGTATTGATTGAATAAGAAAATGGAGATCCTTTTATCCAGTAAAAATGATTTCATCTTGCAGTCACTTTGGCTGCATTTATATTTCACTTCATTTCAGGGAGTCAGTTGTGAGACGCTCCCTCCATCTGACCTTACATTAACACTGGCGATAACAGAGTCTATTCAGATGAAACTGACTGCAGAGAGGAGCCACTGAACACTTGACCTGAAGATAAGGTTTCCACACAAACATAGAGAGACAGAGAGAGAGAGGAGGTGAGGGAGAGAGAGGGAGAGAGAGAGAGAGAGATGACTCCATTTACTTGGAGCATGCTCGTTTGAATGGGGATGATTGTCTGGGTCTCCCTCAGCCCTACTGAGGCTCAGTCAGCTCACATGACCGCCCAGACTCCAAGCATCTTCACAGACACCACAATCACTGCAGCTCTGACTCACAGCAAAGACATCGCCGAAAGAAGCTGGTCGGAGATCAGTATCACCCACCAGGGAGCACACTTCCAGGTCAGACCCAACACAAGACACAAAGACAGAGACAAGAGTGACAAATCACAGTCTAACTTCTGCATCACTCCACCAGTGCATACTTTGTGTACCATGACTGGACCATGAAATGTGATCTGGTCCACTGAGGAGTCCTGACTCAACTCTGCCTTTTATGGACAACGCTCAGAGACAAACCGGCTCCTTAAAATAACAGCTTTGTTAAACAGTCCTGCTGTACTGAATCAAGACTCCATGGTATTTCTATCTATTACTCATTACTTCCATTATGCCAATTCATAAACATCATCGTCGCTTCAAGAGACAAAGCCGAGAGGAAAGTGAACGCAACACGGCAGGGACGCCAATGGAAATAAGGGCATAAAATCTCATTTGGTTAAATAAAAAAAATTACTTTGCAACAAATCGGCATAAAAACACAACTGAATTCTGACAAATTCGGACGAGGGCTCGGATTTCTCGGAACCAAATAGTTGAAGCGTGAGGAGGGAGCAGCGCGCAGCTGGTTGTAATAATGGACGAGCGTCAGAAGCGGCATCAATGTTACAGGGAAAGTCATTCACTTCCATAGAAATTAGATGGAGATTCCTGTTTGATGAAGTTGTGACTGCAGTGATTATTTTTCTTGATTTAGTTTTAGACATAAAGGCTAATTTTAATCACATTTTGTGCAGAGTTCTGTTGACACGGCCATGTCTCTACTGGGACTGAGTGAGTAGTTCCAGAAAAGTTTCAGCTGAAACAGCTAAAACGGTCGAACTTGTTGGACATTGTAGACACTTGGTGACACCGGGCGCTTGGCCGCGCTGTCATTGTTTACAAATGAACGATAGTAAAAGTTGCAGCGTGTGCGCCGCTTCTCTTTACCTTCTGCTTGTTCTTCTTCTTCTTCTCCACTGCCCGGGTGCCTTTGTGCAGAGGCGTTCAGCAGCAGCAGCAACAGCAGTGCACAGGAGAGCGGCAGCAGCAGCAAACGTCCACATGTTGCCGGTGATAATCGGGCATTTTTCTGCCTGTGTTTACTGTACATCCCTGTAACCCGCGGAAACACCGACTCGTCCTCCCTTTCTTCGCCGTTTTCTACTCTGCCCTGACTCCTCCGTGAAGAGCCGCTGAGGCACGAGTCACATCCGGTCTTAGTCGAAAAAATAAGAGCGCGAGGAAACGTCAGAGAGAACAGGGAACACAACGTAGTAAACCACTGCTTCCTATTCTTTTTCTGTTACGCCCCCCGCCCCCCAGCAAGAAGAAAACAATTCGCGCACCCCACCACCCACTCTCCGCCACAACTATAAATGACAGCATTTGTCTATAAAATAGTTCTAGCTACACCTCTGCATAACATTGTATCCTTGTTAACATAAAGAAACAAAAAAAGATATATAGTTCAACTAACAAGGATGTGCAATTACACTTTATTATAGTACGGCGGAAAAAATAGCATGTTCCCCAGGGTCACCTGTGCCCCCTCAGCATCGCACCGCGCCCCCCGAGGGGGGCTCGCCCCACGCTTTGAAAATCCCTGTAGTAAATCATCCACAGGAAGGCTTACAGTAGACTGTGGTGTGATATGGGTGGCAGATGTGGAGACTGCTGCCCCTGCGACCCAGTAATGGAGAACGGGATGAATGAATGAATGAATGAATAAATATGTACATACTGTATTTACATGTGTATACATTAATGCTCATATATATACTAGGATAGATAATAATATAATATAAATTCACTCGGTAGTAATACTGCCACTGTCATAGTGAAATATAATAACAATGATAATTGAAATTGTGACTACTCAATAGCACCACACACAACAAGAATAATAACAAACTATCTATATTCTACTAACTTCTGCTAACATACACTGTTCAGTGTTCAGGTTTCCAATACTTTAAATCATGCTTGTATCCATTGTATATTTTGGAAACAACTGCTGGAGCCAAAGGTGTATTGTAAGTGTGATGTATTTATAAATTTATGAACCAATAACAGTGTTTTCATTTCATTTTCAATAAAAAATAATCTTAAATCAATCAGAAATTCAGTATAGACATTGCTTATAAATGGTAAATGACAATTCCAGCTGGTGCCTGCTTTTAGGTGCGTCATCTACAAAGTGTATAGAGTCCCGTTTCCAGCAATTATTGCTCCAGTTTAAAGGTAAGATGTGTTTGCTCATTATGTCAAAAGGCAGATGGAGCATTGACAAGAACAAAGTTTGGAGAAAAAATTCCAAAACAACAATGTTCCAAATAAATATCATTATTTCTAAACCTGACTGTATTCTCCATTTATTTTACAACTTATTGTTGTTAATACAAGTGTGACTTTTAATGTGAAACCAAACTTTTTACAGTAGAGTGTGAATATATATATATATATATATATATATATATGCACTCTGAAATATGTTTTCCTTTATGTGCTGCTTACATCAGTGTGACGTTATTTCAAACACAATCAAAGTATCATATCTGTAATCCTAACTCCAGCCCATCATGAAATGTATTTACTGAACTGTATTATAAAAAAAGCGTTGGTTTGATTGTATTTTATTTTGAAATGAGGCCAATGCCTCACGTAGTGAACGCTCTGATTTTTTTAGCCTGATGCCACTTGGCGTTGGGCAAAACCAGGCATGGAGTTAGTCCCTGTTGGTCTGACTTCTCTGGATCTTTTGAGTCAGTCAAAAAATATTTCCGTTGTGAAGGTGTATGTTGAGATTCACAAACAAAAGGTTTCTGTGATTATTAAATGAAAGCAAGAGAAAACTGGAATTAATTGTATATACACATGTATGGTATATAAACTGTAAATATTCTACATATGTGAATACTGTACAAAGCAGTATGTCATGATACAATCCACTCTGATATTAATGTTAGTTCTGCAATCTATTACTTAGAATACACAGTCAGGATTATCTATGTGCCACCCCAACCTTAACGCCCCTGCTGGATGATAAGTCGAAATTTTTTGATTAGTAATTATTTAATTGATTTTGCCGTTCATTCAATTATCTGTTACCTGGTGGGAGAAGCAGCAGTCTCCAGGACTGCCACCCAAATCGCACTGCTCCATACTATGAGCCGCAGTTTATGTGGGTGATGAGTCCACTGAAAAATATGTGGGTTGAGACAGTGCTTTGCTCAGAGCACCTCAGTGGCAACCTGGCAGCTGATGGATTCTAACCTACAGCCTTGTGGACCCAAGTCCACTTATCAACTACTAGTTAGTAATAATATATTTATGCTGCCTAGAAGACATAATGCAAAGAATAGAAAAGCGGTTTGTGTTGCAGAGGGTAGGAGTGGTGGTTTCACATTAAAAGAATTGGACTTGGAAGTGCAAGGGTTAGGGTTGGAATCCACGTGCTGCCAGGTTGCCAATGAGGTGCTTTGGTCATAGACTCATAGCACTTCCACTCCTTCAGACTCAGTGTTATTTGGGTGGTATCCATGGAGACTGACCCTGTAACGTACTGTAAAAAAGGCTGAAGATATAAGAGGCTGAAGATATTAGAATATTGCAAAATGAAAGTTTTATTGTATCGGTAAAATCTACACTAAAACACAACCAATGATTCACAATGGTACACCCAAAGTATTTCATTATGAATACGCTATTAGAGACAGATTTCAGCTTCTCCAATTTTCGTCCTGCACCAGTACTCCCCCTCTGAGTTAATTTGACAGGTACTTTCTCATTTGAAATTATCTAAATGTGAAAAATAGATAGAGAGGCACACTGCCAAAACTGAGATCTAACAAAAAAAAAAAATAGCGTCACGCAGCTAAATAATTTTATTGAGCTGGAGCGTGAAAAATGTGCTGCTCTTTTAATTTTATCCCCAAGGTTTGTATAAATTGTCTCTTTTGTCAGAATACTCTTGAATCATAGAATGACTGGTTTTGTGAAGTTTTTAGTCAAACAGTGAAACACTTCAAATGCAGCAACAAAATAAATGGGTAGAAAATGCACGTATTTTTAGTAATATTATGTCACTATTATATTTTTGTACGCCAATTTGAGGCATGCAATTATGTGACAGGATGTGAAGTCAAACAGAGGTACACCAGGAAACTGCCATTGTACAGGGTCAGGTTAGTAACTCTGAGGTTAGTCTAATCTCAGCCCACTAGGAGGCAGTGTCCACAGAAACGAGAAGGAATATGAAAAGACAAGAAAGTTGTCCCGAAAGGGCTCAGTTTGTTAGAAATGAGACATGGTTCAGCTATTGCAAAAAAACTAATAATAATAATAATTCAGATTTGAAAAGCAGGGGGCAGTGTTCTAAATGTACTGGAGATCTTCCACCTAAAGTAGGTCAATTGCAGCAATTTTTACTTAATATTTTTTTCAGTATGCCTGATCTCACGTACTATACATATGTATGTCCCACACCCGCTCTCACCTACTTCATGTCTCTGTCAGATCATAGACATGAAAAATCAAAGGACTCTGACTTATCGTTGGGAGCCACAACGAAGGACAAAAAAAAAGCAAAACCTACAAATGTAAACAAAACCATTCATTCATCTTCATCTGCTTTTCCACTGACGGATTGCAGGGGCACCTGGCACCACCCACCCTACGACTAGAGCACCTCAGTGTCAAACTGGCAGCCACAGGATCCGAATCGAAAGCTTCAAGATCCAAGTCCTCCTCCTTAACCACTAGGCCACCACTGCCGACGAAACAAAACCATATGTATTGTGTTAAATAATTACCCAGCTCGCCGTTAAGTTCGTCTTATATATATATATAGATATATATATATATATATTTATGCCATATATTGGAAAGACAGAACGAGATTTTCTTAAGAAAATCAGAAAGAGGGCAACATGATCACAAATTGTCAAAGACTGCGACTTAAATGGGGTTGATGAGAAGAGGAAACAGAGAAAAGAATATTCCTGGAGATATAGAGTTCCTTGGAAGAAACAAGGGTCAAAAGTCTCTAGAGACAGACGCTTTCACTAAAAGGGAGGGTCCAGAGAGGGAAATCCCCATAGCGTCACTGCTTGAGAGCTGGAAAAGGCTATAGTAATGGTGGAGACGACTGTAGTGAGACGAGAAACCTTGACAGAAACAGAAGAGACTTCTGGTTGAAGATTTCAAGTCTCATAACCAGAGTCAGAGCCTGGTTGAAGTTACGTATTTTTGTGAGAGGTGTTCAGCTCTGCCAAGAAGTCAGATTATACAGTGCTCTGGACTATAATCACTCAATTCAGCTGAGCCCAACCGCTGTGAATAAACCGTTGGCTTGGACTTGGCTGTGATAACTGCGTCCGTTAATCCCAGCGGGTAATTGTGACTCATCAACTTCCTGTTCTTGCAAAAATAATTTCTGAATATGTTAGAAATGACTTAATAATAATTTACACTGTATATATTTGATAACTTGGTAAAATGAAGCTACTTCGCCAGTGTTGGGGCAGTGGTGGCTTAGTGTTAAGGATTCGGACACAAATTCGGATGCTTCCAGGTTTGAATCCAACAACTGCCACGTTACCACTGAGCATGGCACTGTCCCTTTTATAACCAGTACTCTGCATAAACACCTTCCACTTATGCGTATTGTGGTGTTATCACATTTTTTCACCATGTCATACTGCCTATAATTAAATTTTCCTTATTCTATTTAACATATCTTGTTTTTGGTCTATATACAGTATGTATATATATATTTATATATATATATATACGTATATATATATATATATATATATATATATGTATGTATGTATTGTTCTCGAGCTACTGTAAAAGTGTGTTTCCCCCTTGGAGGAAGAAAAATAATCCATTCTTCTTCTTCTTCTTCTTCTTTATTGCTCCTCTGACTCTCAAAACATAATGAATATGAATATGTAAAAATAATCAGAATTTTAAGGATTAATATTTTGAACCATTTAGAGTTGCACCCCCCTGTGTCATTTCAACCCACGCTGGGCGCTAGTATTTGGTCACATCATCATTAGAGCTTTCAGAACATTTTTGGGGTGAAGGCTTTTGGGGTCCAGAGATGTTGTGCATTTCTAGTAATTATGGTTATGAAAACTAAATTGAGTGTTTCCTTGAATTGTCTATTTATTGGTTGACTTGCTGTGTTTCTTTGTGGCTGGTTTGATGTCAATAGTGAATCGTGTGTAAAATTTGTAAGAGAAGACTGTGGCCTACTTGGCCGCAGTAAGCTCCTCATTTGGCAGTTAACAAACAACCGATACTAATTGTCATCACTTCTGATTTGGAAGGGCTACAGTCTGGTTGGAATAGTGGAGAGGAAATGGGATGGAAGCTGGGGAATGTCAGACACACTGCTGCTTCCATCTGCTCTAATGTGAATGAATTATTTCTTATCAATTTGCATAAAGTTAGGGAAATGAGACATGATGAATAATGCATGGTCGAGCATCCCATGCATTTCCATTTCCATTTTGGTTGACATTTACCCACAGACAAAAGATTTCATTGAAAATGTAGATTATTGGGTTCATGAAGTTAATCAAAACAGTGATAGTTTTGTGCCTGACATACAGAAATCCTATGTTTTCTAACTCAGGAAATATTGGTTCGTTCCTGTGCAAACTTGACGGAATGCTTGGTAATATCAATGCATGGATCATGATAATAAGGGAGGTCTGGTGTCTTTGCTGCAGCATGCTGGGTAATGTAATGGTCTCCCTAACAAAGTAATCTTGTCTGAGTGGAACAACATGCAGATGCAAGACATTTTAAAGAGACACTGAACCATTTTTATTCATTCTTCTTTGACCCCTTTATTTTCTACAGGATTGCAGGGGAGATGAGTTTGGACCTGGATCCATCCATCCAACTATCCATCCATCCATCCATCCATCCATTTGTCTCTCTGTTTCCTCCAACTACATTGTCATTCTAATCCAGGCCTGGGCAATTATTTTTGACTCGCTGGCCACTGGTGGTACAAAAATTTGAGTCACGGGCCAGGTCAGGATCAGAAAGACTGAGTATTTCCATGAACTAAGATATGATGATGAGTAAAGTATTAAATAAAGGCGAAATACTATATGCCTCTTTAGACTATCTATTGGGGAAATACTGGCTTTGCAGAGAAAAGGTAGAAAGATAATGATAATATAAATCAAAAGTATAATTTGGACAAGTCTGGTGGGCCGGATTATAACACCAAATGGGCCGCATCCGGCCCCCGGGCCTTAGTTTGCCCAGGTCTGTTCTAATCTCTCCTTCCAAAAAATCTCCCCCATTCCTGACAATCAGACCACAGTCTCATCACAAAGAGGAAATCAACAGAAATCAGTCCAACAAACAACAAGTCAAAGTGCAGCTCAGCTGATACCAATACCAGTCCCCAACCACATTTCTAGACGACTATGCATCCAGTCTGGTTGGAATGAGGCGGACGTAGGCAAAATAAGGCTCGGAGCTCGGATGAGGGCGATTGAGCTCTTTACTGCATCTTGCCATCCTTGTCTATATTCAATCATTTATTTATATTATCATTATACTTTGTCTTTTCCCTGAAATAATGTGTTTCCCCCTTTCCTGACTCGGCCCCCGTGTCTAATTTTAGGACCAATCGTGGCCAGTGAGTTAAAAAGTTTGCCCTTGCCTGGAATAGGGTGTGGTCCATCCCCATCTAACCCCATCTCCGTCATAAGCCTTTTGAGGTTAAATACCAAAATCTTCCTGTAGTCAGTTAGAACTGAAGAAGTGTCTTGGATGAGAAGAGAAACGTCTTCATTAAACCTACTACGTCTAGTTGCTCTTGAAGTAACTGTTTTTGGTATAAATGGGAAAGGCAACTTAATTTGTCCTTCCATCCAGTGCTCAGTTGTGATCGTGTAAGGTTTGTTTCCCTGTCTTATAAATAATAAACTACTTTAGAGATTACTATTGATGCAAATCAGTAGCAACCTTTCCACCACTTCTTCTAAAGTCAGAGATCTTGGCCTGGAGATAACAGTCATTCCAACATCAGCTTCTTTTATTGCCTTCTTGTTTTTAATGATGGTATAAATCATCAACTTTGCTAAGCCATACAGATCTGAAACACACATGTGCCTTTCTCATGTTTTTGTTTAATCTTCTGTGCTCGATTTTTTTTTTCTTTTCCATTTTTTCTGGCTTTTTAGGTGCTTTGGTGATTTTTGGAGTGAAAAATTTAAAAAAATATCACAATGCAAAATACAAGGACAAAAATCGAATGCCAAGTGTGCATGTCCTGTCCCTCCGTGACCAGCTGTTGTCCTGTATTATTGGCTTGTTGTACAACCAACTTATGGTACGACAAATGGGGAAACTTTTATTTTAGAATGTCGTTTGACAGCCAAGTCTACGGAGGCGTATTGCTGCCACACTTAGAAAAAGAAAATTAATCAGTATAAGTTTTACATTATTTCGTGATAGTATCACGTTATAACGTGATAAGTTTTACGTTATTTCGTCATAGTATCACATTATAACGTGATATGTATCATGTTATTTTGTGATACTATCACGTTATAACATGATAAGTTTTACGTTATTTTGTGATAGTATCACGAAATCCGTTCAAGTCAACCAAGAACCAACTGTACTTAGAAACCAATTGCCCACATCCCTCAGAACCACTGGATATGAGAGACACCACATGAAGAGTACTCAGTTATTCAGCTGTTTGATATTCAAACATATCAGAACTCATTACAATGTTGCAGAAATTGCCTCTTCAATAACAGAATCACGTTTGGGAAAATCTGTGCAAACTCATATGTATAAATTGAAGAACATTGGTCATAATTTCTCAGACTCTTCTCTTCAGTATCTTGCAGTTTTACAGTAGCACCTGGTCCAATGCTGCTTTTCTGGCTGTTGTTTTTGTGTGGAGTTTATAAATCCAAGTTCATTTGAAACATTTTAATAATAAAATACAATGCACAACTGAAAAAAAAAATATTTGTTTTGCTTCAAAGCATTTGAAGCAGGAAATTAAAGTTTTTATTTCTATTTTCACTTCTCTGTAAATCCACAAAAAGGAAAATACTCTCTGCATTTGACCAATAGAGAATTTGCATCCCTTTGTAACAAAGTCATCCAGGACCAGGACTAGGACCAGCAATCTCTCACTAAAAGACTAGGTTTCGGCCACAAGTTATCACTAAGGTCCACTGACATTGTCCCTGGGTGTTTAAAGCAGCCCACCGCTCACTTTGGTGACAGGTTAAATGCAGAGGTCACATATCGTTGTGTGAACTGGTGTGGATCAAAATGACAAGGAGTTTACTTTCCTTCTTACTTAAATATAAAAGATTTATCTGACATATTTGTTAATGTTAGCATGAAAGCGGGAGAAAAAACACAGTAGTTTATATTTCTAGGTAATTATCTCATGATTGTACTTTTCTGGCTCTGTTGACATTTAATCAACTAACTAACTTACTGTAACTTGGACCAGGCTCCATTCAGAGTCTTGAAAGGAAAGGCTTTTAGTTAAAAAGATTTTTTTTTTTGTTACGTTTAATTTACGTGTAATGATCCTGTTGTTGCTGGCTGGAAAGGCCCCATAGTAAATGTCATGCATTCATTTATTTTCATTATTTTACATTCCTTTATATTCTTATAGTCCAACCTTTAGGGCAGCGACTATTCGGGGGCCATTTTCTTTGTAGTTCATGATCCAGGAAAGGAAAAACAGATGCAAATCATCTGGTACTTCCTTATTTCCTAGGGCATATTAGGAAACTGCAAACAATCTAAGATTTGGTTTTTTTTTTATTGACTTTCCCTTTTTGAATTTATTAAAGAAATTCGCAATCTGTAAATTTAATCTAGTCCAAACCAAACAGTACAGTGTGACACCTTTTGGAGTGTAAAACCAAATCACGTCAACCTGACTCAGCTGCAGCCACAGGGTTGTCTCTTTCTTGACGAAGTCCAGTGACAAAAGCCTGTCATGTTCACTTTCTTGGGATTTGGAATTATACGCAGGATTAGGACTCAGCTGGAGGGGAGACGAACCGGATGAGATGCAATTATGTCAGTTCATCTGGAAAATTTCAACCATTTCAAGGAATGATTCTACCGGCAGAAGAAGAAACACTGTGAATGTTCACTGAGCTGCAGACAAAAAAAAAACAGCCTGACTCTTTGCGTTGCTACCCAGCTCTGTGCAGAGGATTCTGTCACTGCCACTCATTACACTGAAAAGGTCTAAATCCATCATCTTATTCACGGATGCTCACCGGGGGCAGCGTGTACGCATTTTATATAGGGTAAAGAGAATTGCTCGGCCTTTAAGACTCGTAAGCTTTTTCATCGCCGATATACTTTTAAATTTGTTAGGTTTTATAGATATGTCCCCTGACGTCTGCCTGTCAGCTCCGATAAATTCTTTACCACAGTGACTGCACCAAAACAGACCTGTCATCAGTTTTCATTTGAGCGAAGAGATTCCAAAGAGATTCATTTTGGCTCAAAACAGCGACAGGAGAAATCTGTAAATAAAATAATAGTATAGATTTGAACCCAGCTTTGCTGCCGTCTGGTTTTGTTCTCTTGTTTTATAAATAAGTTTATAAACAATATGATCTGTAATTTCTACAACTTCCCACAAACTAAATGGTGACAAGCCATAATATATATATTTGTACATTTATGTCATCATCAATAATGATCATCCACCATCATGCCTACCAGGGGCGTAGCCAGAACCCATAAAATGGGTGGGCCCCCGAAAAAAATCAGCGGGGCCCAACCCCAAAGTATTATAGCCTAAGTTTGACAATGAATATCATCCCTCGTTATGACATGGTCAGCTCTCTCATTGGATGGGGTGGGCCTGATTGACAAGTGGGCGGACCCAGGCCTACCCGTGGCTACGTCTACGGTGCCTACTTCACTTAACCAATTTAAACAAGGGCTTTGAATCAGAATTCTTTGACAGTTGGTTTGTTCTGGACGGAAATAAAATTGACATTAGAACTGGCCAGAACGAAAAAATGTTGGTTACATTCTTTGTCAGCTGTTTAACAAGTTCAACAACAATAGATTTCAGACAAAATTGACCTCTTATTGTGACAGTAGTTGGTAGTCAATCCTTCCCATATAGTCTGATGGTCCACCCACTCTCTCCATTCAGTCAGTGAACGTCACAGGAAGTCAACCTCATCAGGACATTGTAGGCTACCATAGACTAGACCAGGAGACCAATGACTTTGATTGTAGGCAACACAGGTTTTTTTAAAGAACGACGTGAAGCTGTTGTTAACTGGTTACTGGTAATTATTTTTAGAAAAGCCATCCAGTTCTGGAACAAAAAAACAATAATGTCACTGACGTTGCTTTCCCAAAAGCAAAATGCCAAAAGTTTCCAGTTTATTTTGATTTTGATTTTAACCCCCTCTTCTTCACTGATCCCCTCCCACTCCACCACCATGGAAGTCAATTTCCTTGTTACTTCCTTTTTGGACTAGTGCACACTCTGCTCCATGGTTTGCCACAAGCATCCTTCCATAACTTTGACTCATCCAGGATTTAGCTGCTCCATTCCTCATCTTCAGAACATCCTCCACATTGCTGTCTCCAACAGTTTTCATGCCACAGCTGGGATCAGTCATGGCTGTGGACTGGTAACACCGTGCCATTGTTAAAATATAATTTAGTTTCTAAATAAGTCATATTCCTCTACAGACGGGAACTGGTCCCTGAACCAGTGCATGGGTTCCATGCCTTAAAACATCTTCTCCCTGCCCTTAAGCTCCGTCACAGGGTCCCCATCTATAATCACATGGAATGCAAAATTCCACTTGATACGTTCAAATCCCTCCTCCACATTTATCCAGACTCCTTCAAATCTATGCACTCTTCCTCCCCCACTCGGCCTCTCGTCTCTCCACACCTGTCTAGCACGGATTTCGGGTCTTAGCTGCTCTGCCCCTCAGCTCTGGTACACACTCCCACAACACCGTCAAACCATGACATCCCTGCCTACCTACAAGTTACTGCTGGAAACTGACTTATTTACGTCACATGACTCATCAGCATCAATGTCAAGTTTGTTTTATACATTTTCTTCTCGTAGGTCATGGAAGGGTTTCTTCTTCTTCTTTCAGTGTGTCCTTTTTTCGGGGGTTGCCAGTCAGTGCGAGTCAATATTTCTCATCTCCCCCTATCCTCTACTCTAATTCCAACTACCTCCATGTCCTCCCTCACTGTGTCCATAAATCACCCCTTTGCCTTCCTCTTATTTTTTTTTTCTACCTGGCCGGTTACATTTACAAAAATACATTTTTATAGTGTAGCATGGTTGTGAAAAAGAAAAAAATATATGTTCATGTTAAATAGTCATGGGGACAAAGTCACATACGTATCAGAATACATTTTGTAAATTACAAAATATTTTTAGTCCCGGTAATGTGCCTTTGAGATTATTCTAATAAGAATAGAAAGAAAGAATGATGTCAAAGATTTACAAGATTAAAGACACACACAAGATTAAAAAGATGCATTTGTTAGAATAAATCATTTAAGATTAAAGCTTTAAACTCAGACGAAATATTTTGCACACGATGTGAACCAGTACTGTGTCAAATGGAGAAATGTCTTGTGTTGTCATACTAAAAAATGTATATCCCAAATGAGACTCTCATGAATTAATAACTGTATCCTTATTAACTTGAACGTATATTCCCATAAACCTTTATGTAAGATTATTTTTTAATTATTTTTCAATATTTTTTATTTTTAATGTACCTTTATTTCTCTGTTGTACAATTGTTCAATTGTTGTAATCATGAAACTGTGTCAAAGGCTAAAAAGTGAGAGTCTGAGTTTGAAAAAACATTTGTTGACAGGATTGTCTGTGTATTTGTTTGGGGGATTTTTTTGCCTCACAGGAGAAGTCAAACCCATGTGACACCCCTGTGTGCAGGAGAGAACAAATTGTTTTCTTCCAGTCTGTTAATGTTATTAGTGAAGCTTGAAGCAACGACAGAAACCCCCTCTCTACAGAAAAACAAAGAACAAAGCATAGCAGCTTGACACTGTTTTCAGCGGAGAACTGTTCACTTTCTCTGGGGTACCCGAGTGAACCAGATCACTATTTGGATTATCACATCTCAAGAGAAGCCATGCTTCCCAGAGTCAATTTAGAAGTAGCCCAATAGGCCAGGGTTTTTTGCAGAGTGGATAAGTTAATTAAGAACAGGGAAAGGATCATAACGGCCTTATTTTCAGCCAGCGCTCTTGAATAATTGCATTTCATGCCCCTTATTTGCAGCAAGAGAACATTTGGTGTCACAAGACCACACTCCTAGAAGAGACAAAAACAAATTATGGCAAAAGTGGAAGTGAGCCAAAGTGACTGACATACATGTCTCTGAAGCAGATGGAGGCAATGAAATGATTAGCTCTGGTTACATCCGTCTGTGATGGAAGTGCAAGACAGCAGAGTTAGTGAAGTGGTGATAAATAGTTATGGGCTTGTTTTGGGCTTAAGTATAATTCAGTGACTAGAATTCTCTCCTCCTCTTCCTTCTTCTTGTGTTACCCCTCACCATGGCCAGATTAACAGAATGGTCTAAAGCAGTGCTCCCACCCCCCACCAGCAAGAAGAAAACAATTCGTGCCCCTCCACCCCACTACCCACTTTCCGCCGCAACTATAAATGACAGCATTTGTCTATAAAATAGTTCTAGGTACACCTCTGCATAACATCCTATCCTTGTTAACATAAAGAAGCAAAGAAAGAGTTATAGTTCAACTTACAAGGATGTGCAATTACACTATATTGTAGTACGGCGGAAGCATAAGGCTTAAGGCCGTAGTTTTTCTTTTTTTAAGCATAAAAAAGAAAAACTACCCTCTTTTGGTGTAGGATAACATCTATAAAAATATGCTACCGCCTTTAAAAAGAGGGTAGGAAAATACTATGGGTAGGGAAAACTTCAGATACGGCTATAAATTTTCACTTCAAGTAGGAAAATATTATGGGTAGGAAAAACAAGGTGGAATCCACACCTTATGTTGACACACAGTCAACATAAATAAGAAAATCATTTCGGCTTCTGAAGGGAAATGATCAAACAAAATATGAAGGGCCTCATTCCAGTAATTAGCCCCAGGCCTCAGATAGTGTCTCTCTGGTCCTGCCTGCCACCCGTTTTTCACTAACATCTCTTGTCCCCTCTCACAGGTAACTAAAACTAAGAACCACTGTTTGTTTTTGTCTTATGGTGGCAGCACACACTGCTTCGATGTGCGAGTGAAGTTCAGGGCTGATCAGTTCATAGCTCCTGACTGGTGTTTCAATGTTTTGTCTGATGGTCGGGTGCGACTGGACTGGTCACACATGACATGTCTGACTCCTGTAGGCAGAACTACTTTGGATAAAAGATTCTGCCAAATATATTGAAATGTTATGTGATGTTACGTAAAGTCAAGGAGGTGGCAGGATTTTTTAAATCCCTAGTGTTTCCATCCTGTTTTTGCCCTGTTGTTATCTTTTCCATCTTTGGGCAAACAAATAATATACAACTCATCATCACCCGCAGTGCTGTTCCGTGTCGTATGTTAGTGTCTACACCTGCAAGGTATGTAAAAACATACCAAATAAATTCAGAACTGAATATAGAATCTGGACATAAAAGATGCATGTGCATACCAGGTGATTGCATAGTGGTTCCTTGGTAGTTTCTGTGTGTGGAGTGAATTGAATCTGTGACTAGTTTCTGGTCCTTTCTGGTCTTATTGGGCATCTACTGCATCAATTTCCTCCATCATAAAAGACGAACAATGATTTTTTTTTACCCCTCAGGGAAGAGTTATCTGCTGTTTTAATAAAAGAAAAGATTTTCTCACCTTGACTAACAGTATCTGCAATACAATCATTATTAACCTGGTGGGCTATCAAAAGTAATCATCTTCCTTTAAAGAACAGTCAGAACAAATTGATTTATGTAGAAAAGGGAAAGAGTTGAGTGATGATCATGGGGGTTAGAAGACTGGGGAGAAGAACCGCAGAATGTGGGGAGCATACATCCGGGGTTGCTAACAAGGTCCACATGACCCTTCCTTGTCACAGATTAAATATTCCTCAGGCTGCGTGAGCCATGGAAGCCAAAGCAGGGCATGCACAAGTGCTGCTGTTACATGTCGTGTCAACTGCAACTGCCAGAACAAATTATGGGACCTTTCTACAAAGAACGAAAAACATTTCCATAAGACATTGTGTGCAGAAAAAAAATGAAACGTAACAACTGTCAAGATAATAAAAGAAGTGCAGCAGTGACTGGGTCACATTCTGAGACCTCTCAGAGCCGCTCCTTTGACTGGATGAATGGATGTGAGCCATAAAAAAATAAAGTCCAGGTCAAAGAAAACTGCAATAACTATTTTACAATCACGTAGATGAATAGAGGGAAACGGTCTCAACACGAAACACCAACAATTTCAAAACTAGAACAGTGCCTGAAATTTTAATTAAATATATTGGTTTATTTTGTTGTGATATCTGAAAATTTTAGAAGAAACAGTGAATTGTGTATTTTAACAACATTATTATTCCTATACAATGTCTTTGTCTTTGGTGTGAAACTCCAGGGTCCACCTCCAGAGCAAGTTCTAATCCCAATTAGGTTGACTTCCAGTGGACCCACCACCAGCAGAAAGGCACAGTTGCCAGTTGCTTACCTTGGGTTGCAGCTGTGGAGACTGCTGCTCCCGCGACCCGGTAATGTATACTCGGATGAAAATGAATGGATGAATGAATTATTCCCATGTTGGTAGATCCTAAGCAATGACATAAAATAAATAATTGTAATAAAAACTAGAGATGTAATTCTATTTCAAGATGTTAATCACTGGGCTAAAGTGAGAATATTTTAGGTATTGAGTCAGACATATAGCATATGTTTTATGTTAATGTAGAGAATAAGATATCCAGTTTGTATACATTATCATATTTAGAGTTTACAGTCCAGATAGATCACTTCAGCCTGGTCATTACAAAGGTAGCTCAAAAGACAAAGAAAAGTGTGGACACCCAGGACTAAATCCATGGTTCATGCGTCTCATTCATACTGTAGCTGCTACCAGCAACAAAAAGCAATAAATCACTTAGTTTAACAAAGAACATGTAAGAAATCACACGTTTTCAGCAACAATAGAGAAAAAATGTGAACAACCATAAACTACAGTTAAACTGCTGTGTGTATTTACGCACATTAGGCATCTTTTCTGACCCAAAGTGTGTATTTACTATAAACAGGTTTGTACAATATATACAATATTTCTCTGTAAATTCCTTTTAAATAAAAACATATTCATTTTCAATAATTGCTGATGTGTTGCTCAAGTCAGCAATAAGTCAGAATGAGCAAATAACCAAACCAAAGAAAACTTTTATCCAACCAACAGTTATTTTATCTTTTTTTTCAGCACCCCGGGAATTATTTGTGTATAGACCTTATTTAAATATTCAAATACTCGTGCCAACCTGAATTGTACATGAAATTGTTATTTTAGGCCACAATTAGTGATGAAAAACAATAGGTTTCATCTCCACAGCACCTATACAGCCTCAGCCACCTGCGCGCTGTCGTGGGCGACATCTGCTACATTAATATGGCAGGTAGTTTGGAAATCGTCTTTTTAAAAACTGGCCAATCTCTATAGCCTGATTAATATTTTTACACAACACCAATTTGCAAAGCAAAATATGTTAAAGCAAACTATTTCATGATCATTTCTTTATACAAAACCTAAAACCAAGTTTATGATTGTAGGCTGAAGGAGCAGCTAAAGAGAGAAAAAAAACACTCGGACATGCCCTCGCTCGCGCTCTCTTGGTGGCTAGGGAAATGACGGTCCTCAGGACCCTTTGTCATCCACATTACTGTACTACAGCAAACACATCTTCAGAATTTTTGCCAGGTCCTGTCTTCACATTTCCCGATTCCCGGGATTAAACCCTAGTCTGGATCAGGGCTGAGGAAATCCTCAGGACTGGATGAATAAAGATGTTTGTCAGGGAGATGACTCCTGTTGGGGGAGTGTGTCAGCAGGGACGTGTGGAACTTTGCAACACCAACAGAGTCAAAGTTTGACTCGAGTGCATCATTACATTGGAGCTCAGTCAGCTCCATTAGAAGGTTGGTTGGAGCACTTGTCATGTCAACTCCCTAACTGATTGCTGAGTTCTAAAGGCCCTGACTGAGCTCTACGAGTCAGTAATGACGTGTCCCCACCCAGGAAGCTGGAAGTTGAAAACATGGAGCTGATGTCACACAGGGACACCAGCTCAATTGATAACGTGTAACTGCTGTCATCAACAGAGTGCGTTATAAAGTCTCTTCCTTTTCTCCTCCCGCTGTTCTTGTAGCTTGTGTGAAGCTTTAGAGCACAATTAACCAAAGTATTTTTGCACAGACTCATGTTTAAAAAACGTGCTTTTTTATCCTGCCAAATAGTATCGCAAAGTTTTGAGCATTAACTGTTCAATTACCTCCCAGCTTAACAGGCTGAAAGACTTACCTTGGGATCCTGCTTTGGTGAACATACTGTAGTTTGCTGTGAAACCAGACTTCTTTCCATTTCTTCCACTTGCTGGAGAGTTTGATTCTTATTCATACGAGTCCTGGTGTTTTATTTCACAATGTTGTCATATGAAATATTCTTGAGTTGCAGAGACATGTTTCTCTTTTAATGAACATAAAATCTTCCTCCAGACTGTTTATAAAGCTCCTTTTTTTGGCCATTTTCCGAAAGGGGTTTAGTAAATTCGAGAGACACAACTGGTTGCTAAGTTGATGAGTGTAAACTGAAGTGTTGGGTTGTCGCAACGTGATTTTGCCCCTTTCTCCTCTTCTTCCCCAAGAAGATTGCCAAGGCACAGCACAGATAGTTTTTGGCTATTTATTTAGCTCAACGTAAATAACAAAAATGCCATAACAAAAAGAGGACCCTGCTGTTAGCAATTTCAACAAACCAAACGAAAATACAGTGTTCTGATTATCAACTCAAACACAAACAAGCAAAATCAGAATTGGGCGTTCTAATCCCATCACACCAAGTAACCATAACACAAGCACAGCACATGGCCAAGTTCCTGGTAAAAGCTGAAGAGAGAAGGGAAGATGGCCACCATCAGCTGGTTTTTATTCTGTTGGTTGCCCAATGATCTTGCAGCATTTCTCCCATGTGATCCTGCCAAATACAAAAGACACGCCCACAACAAACAATTCACACACACACTAGATTATGAACTATACGACCAGGGTCGTAACATGGGTCGAGTAGCTGACTGACAGGCTGGCACCAGCTTATGTGCAACGCATTCTGGTCTTCATAGTAGCAACAGTGCATGGGCCAGATTTGATAAATATATTTGATATGATCTTGTGGGCCAATTTTGGCCCGCTTGCCTGAGCTTGACATCAGTGCCCTATGTGTTTTTTTAGAATCACCCGTACCACTAGAGTAGCATTAGACACTACGGCCTCTGCGGTGAGTCTTCTTCTTCTCCTTTTGGCGTGTCCCTTATTTAGGGATTGCCGCAGCAAATCAACATTTCACATCTCACTCTGTCCTCTGTATCTTCTACTCTACCTCCAAATCTCACTGCATCCATAAATCTCCTCTTGGCTCCTACCTGGTAGCTCCATCTCTAGGATCATTCTTCTACCAATGTATCCACTGTCTCTCCCCTGAACATGTCCAAACCATCTCAATCTGTCTTCTCTAGCTTTTTCTCCAAACCTTCATGTCTGTGTTGTCCCTCTAATCACCTCATTCCTGAGGCTGTCCATCCTTGTCTCTCCTCAAGAGAATCTCAGCATTTTTAACTCCTCCACCTCCAGCTCTACCTACCTGTTTTCTGCCTGTGGATACTGTCTTTAATCAATAACTCATGGCTGGCCTGAGAGCACCTCTGTAGTGAGCCAGGTTGGAAATATATGATCTAAGAATGTCGTTCAGATCATATATTTCCGTTCAGATAACTTGTGCTGCTCAGTGGAAAGCAGTCCCAGTCAAAGAGTTACCCCTCAGGAAAGGACAGGGTATCTAATCCAAAGCAAAAATGAGTTGCTCAACGTTCAGAGTGAAAATCTACATAACGCACTGCTTAAAGTTTTTTAAATCTCCAAAATTTCCAATCTCTCCAGTTGCAGACCTTACAGTAGACAGTAAAGACACTGACATTTTACCGCAGTCCCATCTTTACAAGAAGCATCTGTCTGCTCATTTTGAAAGAGAGAGAAATAAAACACATTGTCATGTCTGCCTGACTTTACAGCTCTTGAGAAATCACAAGTTCCAAAGGTCAAATAGACAGAAAGTGGAAAAAAAAATACTCAGAGAACAGAGGAGATGCTGAGTGTCTGAATTCTGAGAATACATTTTACACCTGGCCTAAAATCAACATTGAAAAATGAGCAGGTCCATTCATTATTTGCAACAACAAACAATTTGCATTCTCTAACAGTTTCTAATCTGTGCACAACCCTAAGGTGTTCTCCCTCTCCTTAGATTAATGAGAACGAAGAGAGGGAGGAGTGGACAGAGCTCATTGGCTCAGTCAGACTGGCCTTGTATGGGAGTTGAAAACAGTGCAGCAGAGCATATTATTTTAAAGAAAAATAAAGGCAGGCTGTGGTGGAGGCTAAGTTGTTTAGGAAGCAGACTTGAGTCCCTAAGGCTTCAGGTTCAAATCCACCATCAGCCTTAGATGGGTATTGATGATCACTCACAGGATATAACTTCTGTTACTCCCCACAAACAGTAAGAACTGTAGAAGCCTCTTGGATGAGAGGTGAAACGTGTTCCAAAAAACTGAACGTCCAGTTGCATAATGAAACTCTTTAATCTGGCCATGACCTGGGCGACTGAGAAACTTCTTCGACATATACCATTGTCACATTGGCACTTAATTCAGTATCCTGCGTCACAAAACCAGTTTCACTCCCCGTTTGCGTTCACATTACACTAACAAACGGGCATTCGCTCCTCAACATTAACTAATCCACCTCTAGTCGGGGGTTTCGATACCGAATTAACTAATACGGGTGTAAAGCAATAAAAAGTGAAAGAGTTGTTGCTCCCCGAATGTGTGTAAACACAACAACACCCGTATTAGTTTAACGAGCTCGTAAAATCTTTCGTAAAACCGACACCACATGCTACGGGAGCGACTCATCTCCTTGTCAACCGCTATGTGTTGCTGCGTTATTAGGAACAGGGTAACAAAACATTTTCTCATATTTTCTCTCCTTATCTTCTTCATTCGTTTTTTGTGTCTCCTTCTCATCGATTTCATACGTCGCCTTGATCTTGCTTTAACCTGCTCAATTTCTTCTTCAAAATTGCACGTGTGTTTGTTGACAGAATCCATGTTGACTAAAACCGCATATTAACAAAATCTCGTTAAAAACCACGTGATTAAATTAAATTTCGCTCCCTTATGATATGTGAATGCAAAGAGTATCGAATGCGCAGTGAATACTGAATTAAACTGAATGTGAATGCAAAGTGAATCGAATGCAGATTAGTTAATACGGGATCGAATCCCCAATTACCTACTTCGGTATTCGATTCCGAATTGAATGAGAAAACGGTAACAGAGACTCAAGAGCACAAACTTCAAACAGACATTTACAGCAGAGCAAAGCTAATGTGGCCAACATACAAGGGGAGATCCTGTGACATATGAGCTGATCAAGAGGGAGGAACACAAGAGTATGATCAATGCTCTGTTCAATGTCAGCAACCAGCAACGTATTTCCTATATTTTCATAGTTTTTTTTTCAAGTTGGAATAAGTTTTAATCAGGGCTTCAAGGAACAAAAACAAATACCAGAAACCTTTGGGATTTTCTTGGAAAAGAAACAAAACTATAATATTTTTTGCTCTGGAACAGAAACGGGAAATACTAAATTGGTTATTAACTGGTTATTAGCTGCTTTATTTCATTTTTTTTAAAACGCTGTGTAGCCTACAATCAAAGTCATTGGTCTCCTTATCTACTCTATGGTAGTCTACAATGACCTGATGAGCTTCACTTCCTGTGACGTCCACTGATGGGTGGACCATCACAATATCTGGGACACTCACAAACCTATGTTTGTTGTAATATTTAGATATTTATTATAATTATTGTAAATATGTTATTGCAATATTGTAAATGGGTAAAAAGGCATTATCAAAAGCCTGTCTGGTTGGACCAAGCATGGGCAAAATAAGGCCTGGGGGCCGGATGGGGCCCGTTGAGCTTTTTGATGCAGCTCGCCAACCATGTCCAAATTAAATAATTCATTTATATTATCATTTTACTTCTGCCTTTACCAACAATAATGCCTTTTCCTAGTAGATGACATCATAAAGAGTATTATATATGTAAGATTTGATGACTTTTACTTGGCATTTATCTTAGTTTTTAGCAAACGATCAATCTTTCTGTTTTGGACTCTGCCCCCTTGACCAAGGACCAATTGTTGCCCGCAAGTCAAAAGGTTTACCCATGTCTGGGTTAGACTATGGTCCCTCTTTGGTAAATAGCAATCAAACTAATTCTATATATTTGCCAGTTCTTCTAACAATATTTTTAGTTGGACTTGGCAATGATCAAGTGTAAATGCAACATCCATGTGGAGACCAAATTAAAATTTGTATGTGTGTGTGGGTTTGTGTGTGTGTGTTTATAATATGTTTAATTCTGGTTTAAAGTCCTGGTTTTAATTAATTTGAGAAGTAATGGAAAAAATGAAATACAGTATGGATGTATTTGAGGTAGACAATGGGATCGACAACATTTAATGAGGATTAATCACACGTCCCCATTGCAATGAGCTATTCAAATTGAAAAAAGCAATGTTTACACAAATGACATATTTTTTTAATTTACAGGTGTATATGTATGAGGATATGTGTATTTCTAAATATATTTAATATATTTGTAATATATTATAATTTCTAAATCCTTTTGTGGTGATAGATTGGTTATTTTTCTAAATTTTAGCAATATGACCTGACCTTCTTTTCTTTTTGATGTTTTCACTGCCTCCTACTTTTTTTTAACCAATTACCCACTTTTGGCAAAGCTCTTCAACTCCTTCCGCTGCTTCCAACTGTGTTGTATATTTAGACACAAGTGGATCCATGCATCCATGTGATGGAAAATGAGTTTTTCTGGCATAAATGCATTCATTCAGACACGGTGGAAGACAGTAGCACCTCTGTCTCAATGTCTGATGCAGTAATAGATGAAAACACACACTCACTTTTCTTTCCCAACAACCCATTTTTCCATTGAAATAATCAAACTGAATTTCAAGACAGAAGGCTCAGTTAGTATCTGCTCCAATATTCAAAATGTTAGCCTAAAAGGGAGACACTTGTTAAAAGTGGAAACTACATTTAGACTCTTTGATGATCAAAAGGAGAACATTTTGCCAGAAATATCCACCTATAACAGGGATAGAGCCAACTCACAGCTCCAGAGCCACATGCTGCTCTTTCTTCCTTCCGTTGTTGCTCCCTGTGACCTTGGAACAAACATATGAGTATTTAATTAGGATTTATGTTTATTCTTAATTCTAAACAAATATTGTAAATTTGATGATTATGGTTATCTTCAAATAAAAAAAATGTGCACCATGACACATTTATCTGGGCACTAAAACCAACTTCTCCTTTCGGTGTATTCCGTTTTTCAGGGGTTGCCATAGCGAGTCAACAATTTCCATCTCACCCTGTCCTCTGCATCCTCAACTCCAACTCCAACCACCTCCATGTCCTCCCTCACCGCATCTATAAATCCATGTCTAGCATTCTTCTCCCAATATAACCACTGTCCCTCCTCTGAACATGTCCAAACCATCTTAATCTGGCTTCTCTAGCTTTTTCTCCAAACCTTCATGTCTGTGTTGTCCCCCTGATCACCTCGTCCCTGATCCTGTCCATCCTTGTGACCCCCAAAGAGAACTTCAGCATCTTTAACTTTGCCAATCTCTACAACCAAATCCAGCTCATTCCAAAACTTCTCCTTTTCTGCTAACTCACAGCCTACCTGTGGAGCATAACCACTGCGACATTCAACATCACTCCTTCTATTTCTACCTTCACACACATCAACCTGTCTGACACCCGTTTCACATCCACCACTTTACTTGCATACTTTTCCCCGATGATCACCCCAACTCCATTTCTCTTCCCATCTAATCTGGTAGAATAACTTAAAGTATTCCATCCAGTATGGAAATCTTTTTGTTGACTCGCATCATAGATTTGCTTCTCTAGCTTTTTCTCCAAACCTTCCTGTCTGTGTTGTCCACCTGATCACCTCGTTCCTGATCCTGTCCATCCTTGTCACCCCCAAAGAGAATCTCAGCATCTTTAACTTTGCCAATCTCTACAACCAAATCCAGCTCATTCCAAAACTTCTCCTTTTCTGCTAACTCACAGCCTACCTGTGGAGCATAACCGCTGACAACATTCAACATCACTCCTTCTATTTCTACCTTCACACACATCAACCTGTCTGACACCCTTTTCACATCCACCACATTACTGCATACTTTTCCCCAATGATCACACCAACTCCATTTCTCTTTCCGTCTAATCCATGGTAGAATAACTTAAACCCTCCCCCAATATTTCTGGCCGCGCTGCCCTTCCACCTGGTCTCCTGTACACACAACACGTCCACTCTTCTTCTCTCCATCATGTCAGCTAGCTCCCTACCTTTCCCTGTCATTGTACCTACATTCAAGGTTCCCACTGTCAGACCAACACTTCTAACCTTCCTCTTTTCCCTCTTTGTCTTAATCAATCTTCCTTCTCTTCTTCTTCTTTGTCTTCGACCAACAGTAGTCCAATTTCCAACAGTACCCTGTAGGTTAACAGCACTGTTGGTGGTCGTTGTTAACCCGGGCCCCGACTGATCCGGTATGGAAATCTTTTTGTTGTCTCGCATCTTAGATTTAGCTACATGTTTTTACGCCGGATGCCCTTCCTGATGCAACCCTCCCCATTCATCTGGGCTTGGGACCTGCACTAAAAACACTGGCTTGTTCCCCCTAGTGGCTGGGTTGGGCACCTAAACCAACACAGTGACTTATTGAGCTTTTCCACCCATGGTAAGTAAAGAAGGATATTAATGGTTCAGAGACGATGATGTAGAGATGTAGAGTGAAGAAGTCTACGCTGACACTGACTTAGTTTCAAACAGACGAGTTTATTGCAAAGAAGTGCAGCATCAAGTCAGGAGCCTGGTCTTGCTGGAGGAACCCTAATCGATGTGGATCTCCTCCCGATCTTCTCCATATCATGTGTTACAGAAACCCTTTCTCCTAATTTTGGGTTCCCTTGTGGCCTGTGTCATTATAAAAATCTCCTGAGGCTCTCACTCCTGAAGTCAGTGACTTATGGGCACAAACCACACAGTGTCTGCGAATGGTCAGTTAATGTCTGCAGCTTGTCAGACAAAAGAAGATGTATGGATATGATCAGCTGCTTGCCTTGGGTGTCGTACAGTATATTGGAGTAAGCACATACAGTATATGTAGAAGGTTGTCAACTTCATATGTAACACACCAGGGGAAAACACAGTGACATGAGATTCCCTCGCTTCAGACTCCACAAACAAAATAAATGTTTTAGAAGAAGCAGCTGAAGAGTTTTCTCATAAGACAGAACACAGTCTGCAGCAGTGACCTCTAGGTCCTTGGACCTGAAGTTACATTTCTTTGTTGATCTTCTGTCTTTAACCCACCTCCCAGGCAGGTCCTCTACGTAGTGGAAGTAAAAGTACTGCAAATTATTTTACCCAAAAGACCCCAAGTCTTTTCAGATCATTTTCAATGTAAATCTTTCTTTACAGAACAAAATGTTTGTGCTATAACAAAAAGCATGCATTATTAATAAAACAAAAGACTGACAGTATGTAAGGTCTACATACTGGTGGGCCAACTACAGTACACATTTGATTTTATGTGGGCCAAAAAGTAATTACACTGCGGGCCAGATTTGGCCCCTGGGCCAGGGTTTGACACCTTTGCACTACATATAGTAAACTTTTTGACTCGCTGGCCACGATTGGTCCTAAAATTGGACACAGTGGTCGAGTCAAGAGCGGAACAATGGATTGATTGTTTGAACTATGTTAAATGGTGTGTAAAAGTCATGTCTAAAACCTACAATACTACATTTTTATAGCCTGTGACACCATCTACTGGAAAAACAGGCATTGCAGGGAAAAGGCAGAAGTATATTGATAATATAAATAAATTATTTAATTTGGACTAGGTTGGCGGGCCTTATTAAAAAGATCTAGAACCTCATGCAGCCCCCGGGCCTTAGTTTGACATGCATATACAGCTGTCTCTTATACACATCTATCGAGAACTCAACGATCAAGTCTTCGTTCCAAACAACTTCATTTCTCATATTCAGCCGCCCACCCATCGGACTGCTTTTCTGAGCAGCAGTTTTTAATTTGTAAAACAGAAATCCTGGCTGTCAGCAGTGACCGAGTTTTCGTTTGGTAGCAGAAAGGTTGGAAACAATTGAAAAGTTGACCAAAAATGTAAACTCATGAGCTTCAATGAAGAAAGATATCTGCGATCACACAGTTTGCACGTTTGCCATGTGTCCACACAGGGTCACAAGGTAAAGACAAATCTATGAGAATGAAAAGTCGGAATTTATATGAAGCTATTTTTCTTTCCTATGACTACATTTGTTCCACTGGTCCTTGCCAAGATACCAAGAATATTCTACAGATTCTATAGTTCTGGAGTTCCTATACCATAAATATATATATATACTTGTATATAGAATCCTGTACTTCTCTAGGATCCAGGTTCAAAACCAGAAATGATTGAATTCTTCTCACTGTCATGAGAAACCATTGTGTTTCATTAACACGGGTTAATAATCAGTCCAGTCCAGAGGTGTCAACAATTCTTACACAACTTTTCTTTTTCAAAAATCAGAGGTCTTTCAGAAGAAGATTGGACCAAGGCATCTGGTTTTTATGT
>JAFBJS010007675.1:0-14171 GCA_016785265.1 Paraplagusia blochii | reverse complement strand
AAAATATCACCAAAAGTGGTAAGGCTATAGCCTTTTCATCTTGAAAAAGTGGTGAGAAATAAAAATTGCCCAAAATGCCCTAAATTGCAAGTTTATAGTTCCAGATATGCTGCCAAGTAGTTTATTTATGCATAAAACTCCGAAAATGGTCTTTTCTGAGCATGTCAAAATATCACCAAAAATGGTAAGGCTATAGCCTTATCATCTTAAAAAATGGTTGAAAAATAAAAATTGCCCAAAGTGCCCTAAATTAATAGATTATAGCCCCAGATATGCTGTCAAGTAGTTTATTTATGCATAAACCACATTAAATGGTAATTTCTGAGCATGTCGAAATATCACCAAAAGTGGTAAGGCCATAGTCTTATCACCTTAAAAAATTGCTGAAAAAAAAAAAATTGCCCAAAATGCGCAAAATTGCAAGTTGATTGCCCCAAATATGCTGGCAAGTAGTTTATTTATGCATAAAACTCCGAAAATGGTCTTTTCTGAGCATGTCAAAATATCACGAAAAGTGGAAAGGCTATACCCTTATCACCTTGAAAAATTGTTAGAAAAATAAAAATTGCCCAAAATGCCCTAAATTGCAAGTTGATTACCCCAGATATTCTGTCAAGTAGTTTATTTATGTATAAACCACAGAAAATGGTCCTTTCTTATCATGTCAAAATATCACCAAAAGTGGTAAGGCCATAGCCTTATCACTTTAAAAAATTGCTGAAAAAAAAAAATTGCCCAAAATGCCCTAAATTGCAAGTTTATAGCCCCAGATATGCTGCCAAGTAGTTTATTTATGCATAAAACTCAGAAAATGTTCATTTCTGAGCATTTCTATATATCACTTAAAGTGGTAATGCTAGAGCCTTATCACCCTTATAGCCCCAGATATGCTTCCAAGCCATTCAATTGTTCTAATACCTCCAAAAATGGTCATTTTTGAACTAGTGAAAATATCACCAAAAGTGGTAAGGCTATAGCCTTATCACCTTAAAAATGGTCGAAAAATAAAAATTGCCCAAAATGCCATAAATTGCAAGTTTATTGCCCCAGATATGCTTCCAAATCATTCATTTGTGCTAATAACTGCAAAAATGGTCACTTTTGAACTGGTGAAAATATCACCAAAAGTGATAAGGCTATAGCCTTATCACCTTGAAAAATTTTTGAAAAAAAAACCCAAATTGCCCAAAATTCACAAAAATGCAAGTTTTTTCCCCCAGATATGCTGCCAAGTCAATTATTTGTGCTAATAACTCCAAAAATTGACATTTTTGAACTAGTTAAAATAGCACCAAGAGTGGTAAGGCTATAGCCGTATCACTTTGAAAAATTGTTGAAAAATAAAAGTTGGCAAGTTGGCCCAGATATGCTGGCAAGTCATTTGTTTATGCTAATAACTCTAAAATTTTTTGAACATGTCAAAGCCTTAACTTCGTCTTCATCTCCTTTCAGCTTTCCCCTTTCTTCAGCGGTATTCACAGTCAGTCAACAATTTCCATCTCACCCTGTTTTCTCTATCCTCAACTCCAACTCCAACCACTTCTATGTCCTCTCTCGCCACATCCATCCATCACAACGTCATCTGCAAACATCATTGTCCATGGAGACTCCTGTCTGACCTCATCTGTCAATCTTTCCATCAACAGAGCAAACAAAAAGGGGCTCAGGGCTGATCCTCAATTCAGTCCCACCTCCACCTTAAAGTTCTCTGTCCTTCCAACGGCACACATCACCACCGTTGTACTGTTCTCATATATATCCTGCACCAGTCTAACATACTTCTCTGCCACTCCTGACTTCCTCATACAAAACCACAACTCCTCCCTTGGCACCCTGTCATAGGCCTTTTCTCACCCTCTCTGACCCTTTGGTACTCTACAATTCTGCACATCCCCTTCTTGTAAACTCGTCAGGCATCTTGTCTGTCTCAAGAATTGTATTGAGCAACCAAGTGAGAAAATTTACCGCTTCTTCCCCTAAGCATTTCCATACCTCCAAGTTAGCTTAAGTAGTAGCTAAAAACTTAAAATTTTGACTACTGGCTAAAACCTGTCAAACAGATTCAAGTCGGAACTGTTGCCGGTGTCTGGAACCTTCTTCTACTACACTGTTTGAAGCTGTTTGTTTTCTTTCAGGAACATCTGCCTCTGAGCCTTATATCAAAGCAGCACAAGTAACAGAACAAGGGAATCTTCATGTCATATTAGCTGCATATTTGGGAGGAGGTCGACCGCGGACAACACTGACGGTTGCATGTGTGTGCTGCACCCCCCGGCGTGGGTATCAGTCACATGTCCAGAGCATCAAAGCCTGGGTCGCTGTATTGTACTGTATGGACAAACAAACTGAGCCGACCATAAAGCAGAGCCATACCAACCCGCCGCAGCTTCAAAAGTTTCCTGCGAGCTGGAGGAAGCAGGTGAAAAAATAGAAGTGAACTCTGAACGCTGAACTCTGACCCCTGGGGCACACTTGCTGACTGATGTTTCACACTGGGGTCGCATTGTCCCTCCTCTGAGTTCTTCAAGATGAGCATGTGTGTGTGTGTGATTGATCCTCAGGGAGTTTATCTACGTGTCCCTTTGAAGGCTCAGTGCGATGTAGCTGTTTTGGTAGAGCACCAGCTCTGGGCTTCCTGTCTCCACGTCCTCAAACACCTTTCTCCCATCATGAAAAAAAAAAAAAGCTACGAGGGAAATAAGAGGCAGGAGGGGGTCGAACCTGGATGTGACACAGTGATGAAGAACAACATCCATCCTGTCTTCACATCTTTACGCAAGTGCAGGACTTGGATTTCAGTGGCAAGTTATATTGATGTGGAATTTGGGAAATTCTGTAATTGATAATTAAAAAACAGGAATAATTAAATAAATTTGATAAGTTAGTAAAAAAGAAATACAAACTCCTTCTCATTGTGATCCACACAACTGCACTCAATGAAATGTGACCTCTGTATTTAACCCATCACCAAAGTGAACAGTGGTCAGCTCTGAGCGCCCTGGGAGCTGTGAGTGGGGACAGTGCCATGGTCAGTGCACATCAGTGGTAACTGGGCAGTTTGTGGATTCGAACTTGGAACCCATTTCAGCTCCTTAAACACTAGGCCACCACTGTGTAATGTTTAAAACAATTTGTGATTAATTGAAATAACATCAATGGGAAGATAATTAATGGTTGTTATAATATGATCATATGGTTAATACCAATTAATCGTGATTAATTGAAAAACAAACATCTCTAAATGACAAAAATACAAGACCAATAAGAGCAGGACATGATAAAATACTCAAAATTTTAATTTACAGATTGAGTAGATGACTATGATGAAAAAAAAACATCTGACGTAATTTAGTTACCGATGCTTTCAAAGGTATTTTGCGGGCAGACTCAGTCACTTCTTCACACAAAAGTACAGCAAATGTGTCTCTTACCACAGATTTTTTCATGTGAGGAGGTGCACTGTGTCCAGCTGACACAACATCAGAGTGGGAGATTGCACAAAGAAGCACCAGGTCCACTGGAGATCGGTTCCACATGGGCTTCAAACGAAGCAAAAGATCAGCAAACAAAAGGAGATCACAGGGAGGTGTGGTCATTTCATCAAAAACTAATGAACACAGGGCAAACCTTGTGCATAGATGTAAAATTTTATTTCTAAAAGGTAAAAAGTCAGACGTGTGAAGTGAGTTTGCAGCACCGACTAATGAATGAATTAAATAAACAAATGATGCTAATGACAAAAGCTGGTTCAGAGTCCTTCAGGGTCTAGTGCGCTTGATCTGGTCCATTTTACGCAGCAGCATGTTGTAGTTTTCTCTGGTCCCTGGAGCCTCCGCGTCCAGATTCAGAGACAGTTCATAATGTTTCTTTGCCAGCTCCAGTTTTCCCCAACGATGGTACAGCACGGCTGAAGAAAAGAGAGGTTTTCATTTTTTTTTTTTTTTTCAACAAAATTCGTCAATTCAGACCATGTGAATGTCAAAATGTTATATTTGATAACATTTATGTATATAACTTTATAACTATATAAACATATATATACGGTGAATTTATAAAGTATATATAATAAAATATTATTATTTTTTTCTACCCTTTATGCACTTTTTTATACCAAACAACTGTGATTTTTTTGTTCTAATAGACCCTACCTAAATTTCCTTGGAAGGTGGCAGCCTTGGGATTGATCCGAAGTGCATGGAGAAAGAATCCCTCAGACTCCTGAAAAAAAAAAAAAAAAGACATGCATAAATAAACAGTATTTTCGTATTTTTCAGATTTAAATTCCATTCCCTCACTCACCTTATATTTTTGTAATTTTCCCAAAACATTAGCCAGTGAAAACATGAGGGTGGGGTCATTGGGGATAATCTTCAGAGCTTCGCGCCCAATCAGTTCTGCTTGACCCAAGTTCCCTGTAAAACAGCACAGACACGGTCAAAATTGACATAAAGGCCATTAACTCTAAATCAAAAAGGAGAATTTTACTCCTTATTTGTTTTTTTTAACATTGTTGGAAGGGGAATTTTTTTATCCTCCAGACATGGGGGAACGTTTTAGCCTCCTAATTAAGGTTGAACACAAGGCCCACTGGGTTATTGATCTGTGTCGCAGACGTCTGGACAAGAATGGAAGGAAAAGGCAGACAATGTAAGACAGGGAGAGATAGAGTGAAGGACAAAGGAAGAGAGACAGGTAAAGAGACAGGTTACTACTAGACAAGAGTCATGCGCTGGATCAGGCTGTGGCCTGTGATTCATTTTTACATATACACACACATATATATATATATATATATATATATATATATAAATATATATATATATACATATATGTATACTTTTCAAAACCTGGGGTCAAGGCCACTATTCCTTCTGTCCGATTTAGATGAACAAATACAGGGGGCACATTTGGAGGGTGGGTAGAGGGGGGGTTGTGCTGTTGTGGCTGCGCTTGCACCGTGTTTTGATCAGGACGATACTTAGCACTGATTGGACAGTTGCAGTGCCCTCCGGGGAGGCCCCGCCCCCATGGGATCAGCTTCTGACAAAACGGCTGAAGTGTTTTGAAATCAGAGCATTCTCCACACGGCAGGGAAGAGTGGCTTCAAACCCGCAGCACAAAGCTTTTAATACATAAATTTCAGGCATTGCTGATTCCTGCTCTTCCGGTCTAATCTTGTTGGCCATTTAGATTTCCTGCTTTTCCAAAAATATTAGTGGTGTCTTTGTGGTCTGTTCATGCACAACAAAGATGCACCGAGGACACAGGGTTTTAGGCAAAAAGTGACTTGCACAAAAATATGAATTTTACATCATACTTCAAGAGAAGAAACAGTTGGGAACTGGAAGTCAAGTTTATATGAAGTGTCACAGTATCACAAAGCCTGTGTTTCTTTAAAGTCAAAGAAATGCAGCAATATTTTACACATATTACACATTAAGCTAGTTTGCAAATTTCAAGTTAACGAAAATATTTTTGTTATGATCAGGTTCGCTCAAAGGAGAAATATTTGATGAAAAAAAAAAAAACTTCTAGCTATAAAAATATAATCTTAATCCATATCTGATCTATTTTCAAGTTGCCCTTAAGTTACAATAAACATTATGAAGTTTCATAACATGCCTAAAACTATGTATCCCAAGCATTAGGCCTTGGAGGACACCAAATAGTCAAAAAGGTGTCTCAGTAATGACACAGCATGTATATAAATACTACAGTATAAATATACTGTATAAACAGAATAAAGATAATTTCTGTTATTACCAGTGTTGTCCAGCATAATGACCATATTGTTCCAGGCCAGGCTATGGTCAGGTTTAAGTACCGTTGCATTTCTCCATGCATTGAGGGCATCGATGTGTCTGTTCTGGTCAGCGTACTGAAATAAAGAAAATTGTTCATTACAACAGCTGGTCTTTCTCTGACGTTATCAATTTTAGTAGTAGTCGTAGTAGAAGAAAGTGTACAAAATATTTAATAAAGTCCATGTATATGCTTACCAAACGGCCCAAGTTATAATAACAGTCTGGATATTTTTTCCGGAAGCGAATGGCGTTCTTGTAGCTCTTCTCTGCTTCCTCAAACTTCTTAAGGCTGTTCTGAACTATTCCCAGATTCATCCATGCAGCAGCAAAATCAGTTCTGTCAAGGAATAAAAATGCAAAAAAAAAATAGACAAATATTAAAGATAACTTTCCTTATATCTTACATATTTGTATAATTTTTTTTTGTTTCACATACTGTATAGAAACAGCTTTAGACAAGAGCTCCTCTGCTTCAATCAGCTCGTCCCTCTCTTTCAGAATATTCCCCAGGTTGTTCATGGCATGGACGTAGGTGGGATGCAGCCTGGATGTCAAGGAAAGAACATGCAACGGAAAGAGTTAAAAAAAGTATTTATAATAGGTTACCAATAACTATGAGAATATATTCATCACCTGACTGCCTCTCTGTAATATCCAATGGCATCATCTGGATTCCCTCTGTCAGCCAGGTTCTTGCCAACATTGTAATGCACCTGATCAAAGGGTCACAAGAAAATGAAAGTATCAATGTGTAGTTAAATCACCAACATGGGGACGATGAGTCCAATATCACAGTAAATGCACCAAACGCTGTACCTTGGCATTGAGCGGACAGACAGAGAGGGCGCTGGAGAACAGGCTCTGCTCCGACCGCCATTGATGACTGCGGAGAGCACAGCGAGCTACGTAGGTACACAAGAGTGCCAGCACCCACACACAGAGTAGTTTCTGTAATGGAAGAGGAAGAAGAATGTTACACATTCATGAGTTTTATCAAGCAAACTCATCATGAAGAGATGCTGTTCATCTTGTAGCATGTTGCAATATCCTTACAAAAAGCAGCAAAATAAACCTAATCCTAAAATATACACAACTGTGGCTGCTGAACTGTGTGAAGTACAGAATAAGCATCAGTTTGTACAACCAGTTCATAGTGCATGTTGTAAAGCACTTGCGTGTATATTTTGAGGAAGTTTTATGTTGGTTTTAGAAATTGTACAAATTGTAATAAAACACATTTTATCATATTATGGTTTAGTGTTCCTTGTTACCAGGTGGCTTTACCCTATATTTGGTCCAACGATAGCAGCAGTGTCCAACAGAGTAGGCCAGCAGTAAGCAGTAACCAGCTGAGGAGAGGTAGAGCACTCTCTCAGCGATGACAAAGCCCACTCTGAAAAAGATGTTACAGGCTGGCAGAAAGGGGACTACAAGGAGCACCAGTCCCAAAGTCAGAGTCCTAGGACGGGGAGAAAAAAAAGGTTTATTTAGACTTAAGGTCCTGAAACATTCAAGTTCTAAAACTTCTTAAATTCAGCAACAAAACTTTTTTTCAACACAGCGTCCTCCTCTGTCCCAGCAGAGAATCCAACATTAAATTCACGTTGTTCTGGTCAGTGTGCAGTGGACAAGATACAATTTTCATAATTCAGTGTACGTCTGTGGAGGCCAACTCGTGCTCCATCTTATTTACTGGCACAAAACGGTTGGTGGTTTTCCTACCTCCGTCTCTGACTGTCCGGCGAGCATAAGGCTTGGTTTACCAAGCCTATCAGGATGCACCAGAGCAGCAGAAGCCACAATATCCTCCAATCAGTGGCGCTCTTAATGAGCGGCACACATCCCATGGACCAATCAAAGCACAGCCACCAGGGACACAGCAGCAGCCAGGCATTCAGCGAGTAGTAGTAATTATAGTTCACTATCTGCCAATCAAAGAAACAAGACGGGAGGACAAGGGAGAGGAGTGAAGGGAAGAAGAACATGTGTTATTAATAAATAAATCCACATGAAATAAATAACATCAATCAAAACTGTACTCGTATTTTAGGTCTATAAAGAGCATCGATATGTTTACGTTGTCCAAAAGCGTGTGCGTGTAATGTGTTATGGGTCCAATGAGACTCAAAAAGACGGAAGCTGCAATAGTCCTCCAGGAGAGACCAGAAGCAAGAGAAACTTTGTGGTTCAAGAACTGGGCATCAAACAAGAATGTTGCCCTTTTTTTGTGTGTTTTAAAGAGAAGATGAAATGGAAACAATTTTTCTTTTGTTTTTTCAAATTCCAATGTATTTTTCAAAGCATATTTAGAGGTAAAAATAATATATCAAAATAAAAAAAATGTTTTAATTACAATTAAAATGTCTTTTTACCAATATTTTACTTCCAAAGAGAGACCATAAAGCTTTTCATTGTTCACTCCATAAGTAACTTACTCTGAGAAATACATTTTCTGCAAAAGAAGCTGGGTTGTCCACTTCGGTGAACGCCGGTGGCCCGGTTCCCATGATCCTCCAGCGAGCGTAAAGCATCGAGAGTCCTCCAAAACCCATGAGAGCCAATCGTATGAGCAGCCCTGGCCGTAATATTTCGCTCAGCTGTCAGAAGAGATACGGCGACAAGTCAGGGACTAAAAAACAATACATGATTTCATCAGACAGGTCCTGTTCCATTGTTACCGCGCACAGACATCCATACTGCTTACTTACTTAAACATTACATACAGTGTGATATGTGATGTGACATTAATCATACAGCACTGTGCATAATTTATGACAAAGACGGGAGGGTGGCCTTTATTAACAGTAACTCACATCGGGTGGATTCTTCCTAAGAAGTAGCCTCCGGCTGAGTACATACACATTAACATTACAGATCAGGAGCACATCAAAGGCAGCGTTCACACCCTGAAGGAAAATACATGGAGAAGGGAGGGGAAAAGATGGCGTTAAAAAATGTATATAGGTCAGCAATAAGGATCATCTTGGCATTGGGCATGTATGTAATTTTTACCTTGACTGGTTGAAATCAATTTCTTCATCAAATTAATTATCAGGCTTATCCTTATGATAGATTAATATTTTATTTTTGATTTAAAGAAATGACTGTAGAGAAAAAAACAAGTCGTACCAAGACCGTGATGCCTTGTTCCTTGCACAGCATCGCTGCAGCACACAGCAAGAGGCTGACCACGACCCACTGGACGGAAAACTTTTCACTTCTGTCCCTTGCTGGAGACAAAGAGCCAACATTCAGTGGAGTGGAGTAAAAAATAGCTGGACAACAATTAAAATCATGATTAATTAGTTGTGATGTCAATGCATCTTTTACCCAGTCCTAAAGAAAAGGAAGAAGGAAAGCCAAGTCCTTGTCACTGTGATATAGTGATCCACACCACTGCACACAAATGAAAATTTTGACCTCTGCATTTCACCCATCACCAAAGTGAACAGTGGGCAACTTTGAGCGCCCGGGGAGCAGTGAGTGGGGACTGTGCCAGACTCAGTGGACCTGGCGGTTGGTGGAGTCCAGTTGCTTAACCACTAGGCCACCACTGCCCCATGCTAAACACAGAGCAGACAGCAACCCCTCTTTGAAATTAAATCTAGAGCTGAACCAGTTTAACCTCTCTGGCCTCTCTAAGGCTACTTGCACCCAAACCCACTCCAAAGAAAAGGCAAAATGAGAAAATCCAGGCAGAGGGCATCATAACAGCAGATGAGTGCACCACTATAAACACTGAGGGACCCATTTAAATGGAAAGATGCCCTTTATCCTTAGAGCCTGCTGCCATTATCTGGTGTATATTATCAGTAGTGTTCAGTTACCTACCTTTGTTAAAAGCTCTACAGTAGGCAAGGAAGGACAGTTGGAAGAACAGAGCACATAAAAGATCCGCTCGTCCCACTATACCAGCCACCTTATTGACAATAGGAGGAAAAAGAAAGGGAAAAATGTGATGGTTAAAAAAGGGAAAATATAAGACTAAAACAACATATATTATGTATTCATGATTATGTCAGATTTCACAGAACATTCTACGCCGTTAATAATGGTCTCATGAAGGACTGACTTATTAGAAAGGACAAGAAAGAACCACTCATTACCAGCGCGGCTTGTTAGTGTGTTTGTGTGTCCACGGTCCTATACAGTGTGTGAGTACAGTATGGTGGGCATCCTGGGGGTCGCTTGCTTTGATACATACAGCAGATCTTACCCAACAGTCTGTCTTCCTCCCACCCCCCAGGTCTCACCCAGTCCTTGCCCGGCATGATTAAAGACAATGGGAAGGAGGATTTGCTGCCTTCCAGCCAGGCTTTACAGCTAACACACACACGCCAGCAGGTCAATAAGCAAACCCGACACGGCTAATAGTGAGGCCGCGCTACCATGTGTACCTTGGCCCTGCACGCCCAGCTGAGATGGGACTTTTGTTCTTGGCATGGAACCAATGCATGTTAAGGATGAAAACCTCAGCACTGGTTTGTTGAGATGCCACAGTTTGTGAACTGTTTCACAAAATCCATGTTGTGAAGAAAAGTTTCTTCATAGTGCAAAACTGAAACTTTCATGTCTAAATGAAGAACAAAAAACTATTATCGACACTAGACAAAGTCCAGAACATGGACCAGCACTGATGTGACAGAACTACACTGTGTAACACTACAAGTGCAGTACATTATCAGAAGTAAGTTAGAAGTCAGTTTGAAGATTCTCAGTCATCCAGTTCATGTCCAAGATTGAGTGCCTTTAGTACAAGTTGCCTGACCAAACTTGCCAAACTGAATCTCATTATCAAAACATAAAATTGTGATTTTTTCTTTTGTTTCCCTTTTCTTCCTTCTTATAACCCCAGTGTTCTAAAATTCCACTGAATTGTAGCTGCTGCTACATTGCAATTTCCCAGCCTGGGATCAATAAAGTATTTTTATTCTATAACATTGTAATTACTGCAATATGTTCCTATACTCACCTTAATATTATGTTTGTCTACTGTAATTTCTGGACTATAAGCCGCAACTTTTGTCAGACAATTTCAACCTTGCGGCTTATGCAGAGATGCGGCTAATGCATGCATTTTTTCTAACGGCTGCCAGGGGCGCTTGAGCAGAAAAGGTAAGAGTGAGACATGTCACAACCGCCAATAAACACCATAAACAATAAAATTAGCATAAACTGACCCCCATCATGGAAAATGCAAAAAGAAAAGCTCTTTATAAATATCTCATGTGTGCACATGCGACTTATAGTCAGGTGCAGGTTATGTATGTACAAATGTGTTTTCCTTTTAAAAAAACGTATTGGGTGCGGTTTATAGTCAGGTGCAGCTTATAGTCCGGGAATTACGGTAATTAGTTTAGATACAACATACAAGTACAACATACATTACGGTAGATACAACATACAAGCCTATAGGTGGGTGCTTGATAATTGTTGAGCCAATGAGCAATAACAATCTTCTGTAAAACTTTCTAACATTAAATATGCTATTCTTAATATATAATAGTTTTAACACACAATGGAAAAAATGACTGTTAATACTACAGAGTATCTTTCTTACTGTTCAACCCTAATGCACTGCATTATTCCGACAATCTTGCCTCATTTTAATATTTATGTAAAGTAATGGAGAAAAAGACTATGAGACCAAGTCATTGTTGAAAGTATATAATGTATATACTTCATATAATGTGCAAATTGTGTAACGTAGAAAGTGTAGGTTATTAAACGCACACGCTGCTCTCTGTAAAAAGGGGTTGCACTTCTTACTAGTGAATTCAATTTGATACAAACACATCTAAAAATGTATGAAAAAAAAAAAAATAAATAACAGTACATTAACAGTATAGATTTATTCCCAATTCTGGAATTTTAGACTTACACTTTCAGTGTGAACTGGATGTGCAGCAAAGAAGAGGGCAGCGAGCAGGGATGTCTTTGGGGCCCGGTTAATTATTGCATTCTTCTCATCATAGGCCAGTCCACCAATCAGAATAGCAAACACATCAATCATGAGGGCAGAGATGAGAGCATGGAGGAGGATGTTCAACAAGTGGAAGCCAACTGGGTGCAGGCCTCCTACTATGAGGTAGTTGAACCTGCCAAAAAATTAGAAAATGTTCAAAATGACGATGTCAAATTTACAGTAACATTAGAAAACTGTTATTGTTCAGCTCATATTTATTCTAATGTGTCCTTCTTACCTAAAGGTTAGCACAGTTAAAGGGCGATAGGATTTGTGGCTTGAATTGCTGCTCAAGTTGCTTCCCCAGAAGTCATTAGTCCAGATGTTGTTGAGTGGCGTTGTTGGCCGCAAGTCCTGCAACAGACATGTAGCAAAAAACTCACAATACAAAAAAAAAGCAAGTTTTAAGTTGCCTTATTAACTAACAACAGTGTTTTGGTTAAAATCTTCTTCTTCTCCTTTTGGACTGTCCCTTTTTCAAGGGTTGCCACAGCAAGCCAACAATTTCCATCTCACCCTGTCCTCTGTATCTTCTACTCTAACTCCAACTAACTCCAGGTCCTCCCTCACTGCATCCATAAATCTCCTCTTTGTCTCCTACCTGGTAGCTCCATCTCTAGGATCATTTTTCTTCCAATACAACCACTGTCCCTCCTCTGAACATGTCCAACCATCTCAATCTGGCTTTTCTAGCTTTTTCTCCGAACTGTCCTGTCTTTGTTGTCCCTCTAATCCCCTAATTCCTGATCCTGTCCACTTTAGTCACCCCTAAAGAGAACCGCTTTAACCGCTTTTGTTAAAAAATAACAAAAAATAATAAATAGAAAATACAATTTTCTTGTCTCAGTCCTAACTGTATGATAATATCCTGAAGGAATAGTTTGTAAACTGATATATATGATATAAACCTCAACCACAAAAAAATATAAAATAAGTGCATCCCATCAAATATTTGAAAATGTAACAAATGAAGTGTAAAAAAGCCTTCTCCCCAACATTAATGTATTTGGACAGAACTGGTATGAAAAGGAGACCAATGTTCCAAGGACCTTTGTTAATTATTCATCTAAATTACCTTGTTGTTGACAATAGCTTCAGAGTCATCGAACACAAACTCCCCATCATAACTGTTAATGAAACACAGGAGGGACACCAGGGCAACTGTAACCTTGGCTCGGACAGGGGACAGTTTTGGCAGAGGTACTTGATGGTCCCAATAAACCTCAGACAACGCCATGGTGATCCTCACAGGGGCTGCTTACTCTGTATCACAGGGAAAGAGGCAGAAACAGGCTGTTATGTAATATTATGGTTTGCAATCATAGTCTGCATTGACTATAAAATTAAAAATATATAATAAAAGTATACAAATATACATAACAAATATCGTATAATCAATGTGTGAGGTATGTATGAGGCTCATAAACCCATCGTATCTTACCAGAATCATGGTGAGAGGTCACCCTGTCGTCTGGGACTCCAGTGTCAACATGTCTCGTCGCAAAGTCGCTTCAATAATCTGTTAAATAATAACGTGAAGCGAAAGAAAAATGCTTGGTGCTGGATTCCACAATTAAGAGAAATGTTGGACATTTACGACAACTATGATACGACCCGAGGTGACGGTTGCAGTGGCGTTACCCCGTAGCATTAGCATGTCCCACTAGCCGGTGTAATTCCGTTTAATGTGCAACGCAGACAGACTATTTATCGGAATTTACGTGTCGCTAAATAGCGCAGGACATTTTATCAATGTTTTATGAAAACTGGGTATATTTTCATTCACATGGAGCAGGGGCAGAGACCTGCACTCAGAGGCATAGCAGTAAACAAGCGTCCACGCTCGTGCAATTGCACTTCCTGTTTAGCAGCTTCGTCACGTGCTCAACTCAGCCAATAAGAAGAGTGTTGTAAGTGACGTTGGCGGCAGCGGAGCGAGTGCAGCAGGGGCGTCCAAACTATTTTCAAGGACACAGGGAGCAGCTATTAAAACAAAACAAAAAATATCCAAAGCGTGAGTTGTTTCTTTGACTTTGTACACTTTATGAATATGTTTGTCAAATGTAACTCATTTTAACAAACACATGTGTTTGGAATGTTGAATTATGCTGCTAATTCGCTGTTATTTCCTTCAATATAAGGCATATTGGGTTACATGTACATTGTTACATATTAATAATAATAATAATAATAAGAAGAAGAAGAAGAAGAAGAAGAAGAAGAATTTCAAGATAATCAGCCAATGAGTCTTTAACAACTGAAAAAGCAACCGAAAACATAACACAAAAATACAAATAAACCAATTCAATGGAAATAAGACAAAAAATAATGCAATAAAAAAACAATATTTTTTTAGGTAGCCTTACCTTTTGTGCTTACATAAAAAGGATAGCGTGGGTTAT
>JAFBJS010007671.1:0-15147 GCA_016785265.1 Paraplagusia blochii | reverse complement strand
CTCCTAAAGAGAGACTCTCTCCTGTCTATTCCTAGTGTCTCTATTCCATCCATCACGGCTGGTCTCACCACTGTCCTATAAACCTGTCCCTTCACCTCAGCTGACTCTCAAACAGACAGAAAAAAATAATAACTTAAAATAGTTTTAACAAAAATAATTTAAAGTGTTTCAAACTTGTATTGTTACTATGGTGTAAAGGGGCTCGTTACTATCTGTGGTCCAAATGGACGGTATCTCCCGGCCACGGAGACAGGACTGCGTGTCAGTGGAGCCTGTCTGCTGCCTGTCAGTCATTAGTGGCCGTCCACACTAACTGAACCATGCGTTGAAAAGGATCGATGATTGGTTGACATAGTTTAACGTTTCACTCTAAGCCAATCAGAGAAAGACCTGGGCGGGTTCTCCTGCCTTATAGGGAAATAAACAGTGTCACACACGTGATGCGATACAGCAGGACACACCCACAAGCAAGACGACGGCAAGTGTCAAGTTGTTGTTATGATAAAGATGTCTGTCAAAATGTCTAAACATCTATTTTGTTTTTATTGTTCCACTACATTTCATTATGATAGTTGATACATAACATTACACAACATTAAACTTTTTTATTGTGTTTTATTATTATTATTTAAAGTAAAGGAACAAGTTTTTATTTACGTTTATAATTTAGTAGCTAGTGACTAGTTAGCTGTAATTTTTTCAGAGCAGTAACTAGTATTTTCAGAGCAGTAGTAAAATAATAAATAACTTTTTTTAAAGTAACTTAGATTTAGTAAATAACAATATTTTTCACTTCTCTTCTCTTCTGCACATTCTCTTCTTTTTTCTAACTCCTGTTGGATTCAGTTCTGCCACTTCTACGACGTCCGAGGCGGTTGACGTCGAACTCCCGCTCCTTCCTCCTCCTCCTCCTACTCGGTGACTGTTGTCTGGGTAGTTCAGGGGTAGGCAACCCAAAATGTTCAAAGAGCCATATCGGCCAAAAAAAACAGAAACCATACCTGTCTGGAGCCGCAAAAAATGAAAAGCCTTATATAAACTAATATGAAGCTAACATAGGCTCTCAGTATATTAGCTATTTTGCTAATTTTCAAATAGCTAATTTAAGTGTTCAAGAAAAAAAATTGGGTGGACATTAAAGGCCTCTTGTAATTTCAGACCTTAGTATGGAAATAAAATACAGTCCTCTTCAAACCTCAATAATACACTAATAATAATATACTCTCTTCCTTCCCCCTTATCTGAAACATATAGTGCAATAACCTACAGCCTGCAGTTAAAACACAGCCTACAATTATTAGAATTAAACAAACTAACATCTATTAATATTCATATTTATTAAATGAGTAAAATAAATGGAGTTATTTGTTATGATCTGGCACTATAAACAAATAAAAGTTGAAGTTAAACCATCAATACCGATTTTCTATCCAAGAAATAATAAGAATCATACAATAGACATCGCATTTATTTGGGTTGAGAATCAAAAATAATGAATAGTTTTAACAGTGGCCCCTGAGCTGATTTTTATTTTCAACACACAACACAGTGGAGATGAACTTGTAGCTCAAAACCGTCATCCAGCCATTGAGCTGTAAGGCTCAACACTGACACAAAGCTCACGTTTGAAATCCAAATGTCCATGGTAAAACTACTCGATGGCATCAAGCAGTTTGCGTAAATAGCTTGAAACGCTCTCAAACAACTCTGGCAGCGCTGAATCAGAAAAGTACCGTCTACTTGGACAACTGTACCCTGGACTCAAGTGTTTCACCGGGTATACAATGCATTTACTCTGTACCACGCTTCATTTTTCTACTTCTCCGTACGCTCGGTACGCTGGAGGATTGTTGTGGTTGCCGAGACTCCGCCGATCTTCTTAGCAGCCGTCTCCTCTTTACATTCGCTAAAAAAACAGGTGCTTCTTTTCTAAGTGCAGTATTAAGTTTGTCCCAAACGTCTTAGTCGTTGACTCTCAACGACTTACTTTTGATTTGCAGCCATTACAAACAGCGTGTTTTGGTATCGCCCTGGCTCACAAAAAAAGTCTGATCTGAACGCATTGAGCTGCCGTCACCGCGCATGCGTGTCAATGTGACGGCCGAAACCGAGAATTTACGACAGTGACGGATTGGGTCGGTTGGAGATTAAACCGGCGTTTTAGATCGGCTGCTGATTGACCGGTGCATCTCTAGGTAAAACATTTGAAATAAACAACAACACTAGAACTGTTTATGTTCCATTTTGATGTCCTTTCAGTCCTTATTATATTTTTACACGTTTTTGAAAAATTCTCCAGTGAGCCACTAGGGATGTGCTAAAGAGCCGCATGCGGCTCCGGAGCCGCGGGTTGCTGACCCCTGGTGTAGTTGAACCAACGTCTCCACAGTGACTTCGTCCAGTTCTACTGAATGAAGATGTTTCTCTTACTGTTTCTACTGGGAATAAACGGCGGCGGAGCGAGTGAGTCTGGCGTTGTTTTTAGATTTGACTCCATGTTGAAATCAATGTTTACCGACTGTTTTAGACATTTTCTCAATTCACCCGTTGATTCTTGTTGACTTGGACAGACTTTATTGATCAACATGGGAAATTGTTTTGGCAGAGCAGCACGTTGAATTATCGCAGATAAAATGAAATAAAGTATAATTAGAAAAGTAAAAATATAAAAGTAGAATTAGAATTTAAAAATGAAAATTCTAACAAATAAAAGATTAAGAAGAATTAAATTTAACACAGTCAGAAGGAATTAAATTCCAACAGATTAAATAGTATATAATTAAACACAATAGGCAATTATGGAATTACAAGGGTCAAAAGCAGAAGTAAAGACGCAGTGACCAGAGTGTGAACATGATCAATGTTCTAATCTACTTTCTAACACTGAGTGGTGAATTATTAAACAGTTGTATGGAGTGAGGAATGAACCTGGTTCTGTATCTATCACTGTGAGTGTGGAGCTGAAGGAGTCGGTTTGAGGAAGAACTTTTCCGACTCACAATAGTCTCTGGTGCAGTGGGTGAGAAGGAGAGTCCATGATGGAGAGCAATTTGTCCAGTGTCCTCCTGTCCCAATGAATTCTAATTGGTCTAATGTTGTTGTAAGTGAAATAACATCAACCAATAGAGAAAACTGAGGGTGGCGGCCCCTCATCTGGTCCTTGTTGCTGTGCTCTGCTCTCCTGCTCTTCTCTCAGCCTGGATCATTTTCTCTGGATATTGAAACACTTTCAGTCCAGCCCAGACTGGACGCGTCTTCATCACTTCCTGTTTCAGCGTCTCCAGTTGTTAGTGTTGAGCTGGTCCTCAGTGGTAGTGGTAATAGTTTAGCTAGTAATAGTTGAAGTGGATTAGTAGTAGAAACAACAACAGTTGAATCTCTTCTGGACTGTCAGTGGTCAGTGGTTTGAATCCTTCTAGAATCTTCTGTCTTGACATCATTGACTTTCTCTTACAGGACTTCACTCTCTAAAGTATTTTGAGACTACATCTTCTAAAGACTCAAACTTCACAGGGTTTGTGTCTGTTGGTTATGTTGATGATGTTCAGATCTTCCACTACGACAGTAACACAACGAGAGCAGAACCAAAACAGTCCTGGATGAAGGACAACACAGATCAACAGTACTGGGACGGACAGACTGAGATTAGTTTGACTAACCAGCAGTTGAACAAAGTCAACATAGAAATTGCAAAACAACGTTTCAACCAAACTGGAGGTTTGTTAATGTTTCACACAAACAACTGACTGTGACTTTGATCCACATGTTTATAATGAATGAAAAATAAAACTGTAATTTGAATGGATTGAAGTCTAAGTGTGTGTGTGTGTGTGTGTGTGTGTGTTCCTCAGGTGTCCACATGAATCAAAAGATGGTTGGCTGTCAGTGGGATGATGAGACTGGAAAAGTTGATGGTTATCTTCAATATGGTTATGATGGAGAAGACTTCATAGTTTATGACCTGAAGACAGAGAGCTGGATCGCTGTACCACATCAGGCTGTGGCCACAAAGAACAACTGGGAGAATGATGAAGGGTTAATGACTCAGAAGAAACACTACATCACTGAGATCTGTCCTGATTGGCTGAAGAAATATGTGGAGTATGGGAGGAGCTCTCTGCTGAGAACAGGTGAAGTCACATGATCTCAATCAACATCATCTTCAATCATCTCTTTGATCTCTGTGTTGTTGATGTCTTCACTGTTTTGATCTGTTTGACCTTTTGTTTTTGACAAATAAAAACATCTCTCTCACCTCCTTCTTTTGTACTTCTACTACTAGTTATATTACTACTAACTGGTAGTAGAGCTAACCACTCTGTTCTCTCCCATTGATGACGCTGACTGCTCTCCTCCTTTCCTTTGATGTTTTTACCACCACACTCCTTTGATTATGTCCTCACCCCCTCTCCCTCTCTTCCACTGACCTTCTCTTGTCCTCTTCTCCTTGTGGTCTCCTGGTCCAGATCTCCCCTCGGTGTCCTTCCACCAGAGGTCTCACTCCTCTCCAGTCACCTGCCACGCTACAGGTTTCTACCCCAGCGGAGCCGTGTTGTTCTGGAGGAGAGACGGAGAGGAGCTTGACGAGGACGTGGAGCACGGAGAGACTCTGCCCAACCATGACGGAACCTTTCAGATCAGCTCTGAGCTGCGTCTTTCCTCCGTTCCTCCTGAGGACTGGGGGAAGTACGAATGTGTGTTTCAGCTCTCTGGTGTGAAGGAGGACCTGGTGACCAGACTGGATCCAGAGAAGATCTTATCTAACAGACGTGAGAGAGAGTGGAGAGACTCAGTAGACTGATCTTTACAGCAGCTTCTTTTCTGACCTTTTTCCTCCTCAACAGCAAAGCCTCTCGACTACACCATCATCATCGTCTGTGCTGTTTTTGTTGGCGTTGTTGCTGTGGTTGTTGGCATTGGTGTTGGATTCATTTTGTCCAGAAAATTGATGACAAGTGAGATCCAGACAGACAGAGATTTTATTTCCAACATAGACAGACAACATAGACGTTGTCCATATTGTAGACGCGGTGAGTAAAACTTGTTTGTCTCTGAAGAGTTGATGTTTCTTCATCATATTTTCCCACCAGTTCCACTGACCAACACTTTGACCCCTGTGTCTCTGTCCACAGATTTGCTCAGCCCCGAGGAGCACTGGAGCCTGAAGAAACACCAACGTCCTATATAGTGAATTCTTCATCTGTTCACTGTGTGTCCACAGTCAGATCCTTGACAGACGGACAGGTTCGTCCAAACAGCAAGTGACATCACCCACTGTCACATCAACCCTGACTTTGATGATTGTTTTAGCTTCACAGTCATATAGTTTGGCCTTTGATTTATTGCTGGTGTGCTGCATTCAGGGAGCGCGGGAACTGTTGCAACGACAACTGTTGTTGCTTTGGTGCTGCTTCAATCTGCTACTTTTATGGAGAACAGGAATAAAGGAGGGTGATGTTGATTTCTCCTTTGATCTTTCACATTAAAGTCTGATCCAACAAACTTCTTGGTCTGCTGTGCTGTTTTTATTGGGTTACTTCGGGACAGAACCTTCATCCAGTGTCAGGACGGTCAAGCTTGGACCCAAATGCACTGGTTTCTGAGTCCATGGACAGAAAGCGTCCACTAACAGTGAAGATTTGTCTCCACGGAGAAGTAATAAAACAAAGTGAGGTTGAACCAAAGCAGTAACGCCTGGAAAAGCTGAAGTGATGGTGGAGGTGGAGCTGACAAAGTCTCCACCTCAGCTGTCACAACAACGTCCATCATAATCTGAGTGAGTTCTGAAGAGCACGGGCATCTCTCCTCCACTACTCATTACTTTTGATGATGTCTTCCTTTGAACCCCCTCCTCCCTTCCTTTGAACTCATCTTCTTTTGCACCTCTCCTCCCTGTGATGTTCTCACAATTGCACTGCTCATATCCTTTGATGATGTCCTCACTACTCTCTGTTGTCCTTTCTTTGATCTTCACTCCTTCCTTTGAACTCATCTCCTTCGTTTGAACCTCTCTCCTTCATTCTGAGTTCTGAAGAGCACGGGTATCAGCTGACTCCAGTACGAGGCAGAACCAAGAGTCCAAAGCAGCTCCAGATGTTCTCCTGTGTAGCTCTGGAGAAAGGTCTGAACACTTGTAGCAGAAGAGACCATTGGGTGAACACTGCTTCAATACTCAGATGGTCAGATGGTGAACACAGAGCTTCAGCAGTTGAAGTGTCAGTTCTGCTCAGTGTCTCTGTGGACAATGTTAATAAAGACAGACTTTGTGTCCAAATGAACTGATGTCCTATTTGTCTCAGTGACTGAAATATTCCTGAGAAACAGAATCAAAAACTGTTTCCTTTTAGAACGTCATATGAAACCATTTCAAATGTGTTTGGTCCAATAGAATCAATGAACATGAAGAAATCAACAAGTTGATTCACTAGAATAGAACCTTCATCAGGTTGGACTTTGATCTGGACCAGGAACAAGTTACAGTTCAGTCACCAGAACAAAGTCACACACACACACACACACACCTTCTTTATTATTCATCATAAAGTTTAATCAATGTTAATCAATGAAACAACAACAACAGGTGTGTCTCAATCCAGGGATCTGGGTCCAAGTCAGAACATTCTGTTCATGTAGCTATGGATCAGGGTCCAGTCGTCCTCCTGTAGGTGGTTCACAGACACAGACAGACAAGATCCACCAATGCCAGCGTGTTGGCTGCAGGTCACATTTGATGATTGTTTTAGCTTTATTATATATATATTTATATAGCTATATTGGCCTTTGATATATTGCTGCTGTGCTGCATTCAGGGAGTGTGGGAACTTTCTAAACAGTGACTACTGTAGATCAGTGCTGCTTCAATCTGCTGCTTTCATGGTGAACAAGAATAAAGGAGGATGATGTTGATTTCTCCTTTGATCTCTCACAGATCTTTCACATTAAAGTCTGATGTAACAAACTTCTTGGACTGCTGGGCTGTTTTTATTGGGTTTCTTTGTGACAGAACTTTCTGGGTCTGGTCTCTTCTTTTCCCTAATTAGTAACTCCTCATTAGATATAATTAATCTTTCCCTCACAATAGGTAATGTTCCCTTAAATTTTAAAGTTGCTGTAATCAAACCACTTCTTAAGAAACTTTAAGGGATTTTATCTAGTTATAGGACCATCTCTAATTTGTTTTTCATTCATAAAATTTTGTAGAGAGTCGTTGCTAACCAACTCTGTCACTTCCTCAGTTGCTCAATAGTCTTTTATTATTATATTTGAGACCTTCCAGTCAGGCTTCAGGGTCAATCATAGCACTGAGACTGTTCTGGTCAGAGCTACTAATGACCTTTTGATGGCATCTGACCAGGGTTTTGTCTCGTCTCTAGTCCTTTTGGACCTTAGTGCTGCTTTTGACACAGTTGAGCACTGGATCTTGCTGGAGAGACTGGAATCAGTGGCACTGCCTTAGATTGGTTCTGGTTGTACCTTACAGACCGATAACAATTTGTTCCGGTTAATAATACTCAGTCCCCACACACCAGTGTCAGCCATGGGGTCCCACACACGTGATGCGGTACAGCAGGACACACCCACAAAGTAGACGACGGCAAGTGTCAAGTTGATGTTACAATAAAGATGTCTGTCAAAATGTCTAAACACCTATTTTGTTTTTATTGTTCCACTACATTTCATTATGATAGTTGATACATAACATTACACAACACGAAACTTTTTTATTGTGTTTTATTATTATTATTTAAAGTAAAGAAACTAGTTTTTATTTACGTTTATAATTTAGTAGCTAGTGACTAGTTAGCAGAGCAGTATTTTTTTAGAGCAGTAACTAGTAAAATAATAAATAACTTTAAAGTAACTTATATTTAGTAAGTAACCATATTTTTCATTTCTCTTTCTCTTCTTTTTTTCTAACTTTGACTCTTTTGCTTCATTCTTTCCTGGTTCACAGACGTCTTTTACTCAACTTTAGTTTCTACTGTTAACATGCTCTCTTCATTTCTCTGTATTTATTCCATTCTTTAACTAAAAAAAATAGGACTTTAGAACTGAGTTCCCACTAAACATCAACACCAAACATGATGACACACAGTGTTCTTTGCGACGCTTCAGTGTGTGAAGTAACGCTCACTGCATTTGCTGCAGCTTGGTGCTGGAGAGGAAGCTCCTGGTGGCGCTGCAGGCCACAACACGTCCAGCAGTGGTCACGCCAAACAAGTGTGGAGATGTGGAGAGAAGAAGTCTCCACTGACACTGACTTGGTCGCAAACAGAAGAGTTTATTGCAAGATTGGTTCTGGTTGTACCTTACAGACCGATAACAATTTGTTCCGGTTAATAATACTCAGTCCCCACACACCAGTGTCAGCCATGGGGTCCCACAGGGTTCCGTGCTGGGTCCAATGCTGTTCACCCTTTATATGCTCCCTCGGTGTGATATCATCAGGAAACACTCTATAGATTCCCAAAGTTATGCTGATGACACTCAGTTATATTTATCAATTAAATATAATGAACATGAACATGATCATCTACAGTGGCTTAAATCCTGCCTTGATGACATTAAGACACATAACTTTTTAAAGCTAAATTCTGATAAAACTGAGCTACTTATCTTGGGTTCAAAACTCGCGAGAGACTCTATTTCTGACATAATGGTGAAAGATTTTGGGATGGATCACGGCACCAGTTGGAGAAACCAGGTCTCAATACAAGGTTTCTTCCGATCCACGGTCACAGCACAAAAAAAAAATGGAAGAATGTGGTCCAGGCGAAGAAGTTAACGAAGCCGTTGGTTGGTCGATTTGTTTAATAACAAAAATCACCAAAACACAAAAGTTTGGTCCAATACAACAAAGTACAGAACGACTGGAGAAAGCAAAACTAAAGAACTTAACAACACTTGGTTATCAACTTTCTTTTGGTAGAAACCAGACTACTTCAACACCTCGATATGAACTTTATATATGACAGCAAAAGCAACATTGCCACCATATGGATACTTCTGGTCCTTACATAGAAACGCCAGTCCAAAGTGCAACGCCACCATTGACCACTAGGGGGCGCCGTTTTGTTTTGTTTTGTATTTTCAATCTCTGTAAATAGTATCAGAAACATTTGATTATATGCTCAGGGTGGGTTTTTTTAAGATTTTTTATTTATGTATACATATCATGCTAGACATGGAGCTGCCAGGTAAGAGACGAAGAGGAGATTTATGGATGCAGTGAGGGAGGACATGGAGGTGGTTGGAGTTGGAGTTGAGGATGCGGAGGACAGGGTCAGATAGAAATTGTTGACTCGCTGTGGCAACCCCTGAAAAATGGGATAAGCCGAAAGGAAAAGAAGATTTATATGTTCGGCATCCTAACAAAAATTCAATTTAATCTATTTCTCCTATTTTAACTTCACTTGACCAGTGATATGAAGCAGTTATAACATCATACACCAATTTCCACAATTAATACAAAATTCAATACCATCAGGTACAACAATGACTGGAAGTTTCTCCGATTACATTAGAAAATCATATATAGTCTTATTTCACACGGTGAGTGAATATCACCAGTCCAGTATTGAAAGAACTTTCACAGTCCTACCACGAATCCAGAATATTCACAGTGTAGGTTATTTGTTGAGTCCATAGACATCCTCCATGTCGTTCTCCTTTGGGTACCCCGCCATCTTAGTTCTCCGTCTCCATGTTGGACCGAACGGTCATCACCGGTATGGAAACTTCTGGAATCTCTTGCTTCACACTTACTCCAAGTGTCGTAAAAGGAAAAATATATACTATAACCTCATCAAAAACAAACAAAAAACAATTATTTCTTTTCTTTCCAAACTCCATTATCTTGACTTTTCTCACTGAGACTTTTCGTCTCCTTCGGCTTGTTCTTTTTTCCCTCTTCTTCAACTTTCTTCTTCCCAGAAATCCCGGCTACAGGTGTCTACAGGTGATTGGCTGTGACCTCTACCCTCAGTAGGGATCGTATACAACTAAAATCAAACGTAAACTTAATAAGAGACCGTAAACAAGTGACAATAAAATAAAAGTGTAAACCATTAAAATGAGACGTTTTACTTATGCCTTATGTACCAACTATTGTTTGTTTAATTAAACTAACAATTTATATCCATTAATGGCTGTTATTTGTTCAAACTTGATGGATATTTATTAAAGTTCTTCATTTATTATTACTGCAACTTATCTACTAATTCAACTTTATGTATTTTCTCTTTCCTGCTATTATCTATTTATGGTTATAATAACCTGGGTTACATCCTCTAGCAAGGTCTGTCTCTTATACACATCTGTCTATTCCTATCCATCATGGCTGGTGTCACCACCGTCCTATAAACCTGTCCCTTCACCTCAGCTGACTCTCACGCAGACAGAAAAAAAATAAACTTAAAATAGTTTTAACAAAAATAATTTAAAGTGTTTCAAACTTGTATTGTTACTATGGTGTAAAGGGGCTCGTTACTATCTGTGGTCCAAATGGACGGTATCTCCTGGCCACGGAGACAGGACTGTGTGTCAGTGGAGCCTGTCTGCTGCCTGTCAGTCATGAGTGGCCGTCCACACTAACTGAACCATGCGTTGAAAAGGATCGATGATTGGTTGACATAGTTTAACGTTTCACGCTAAGCCAATCAGAGAAAGACCTGGGCGGGTTCTCCTGCCTTATAGGGAAATAAACAGTGTGACACACGTGATGCGGTACAGGAGGACACACCCACAAGCAAGATGACGGCAAGTGTCAAGTTGATGTTATGATAAAAATGTCTGTCAAAATGTCTAAACATCTATTTTGTTTTTATTGTTCCACTACATTTCATTATGATAGTTGATACATAACATTACACAACCTGAAACTTTTTTATTACGTTTTATTATTATTATTTAAAGTAAAGAAACTAGTAACTTGTTTTTATTTACGTTTATAATTTAGTAGCTAGTGACTAGTTAGCAGAGCAGTATTTTTTTAGAGCAGTAACTAGTAAAATAATAAATAACTTTAAAGTAACTTATATTTAGTAAGTAACCATATTTTTCATTTCTCTTTCTCTTCTTTTTTTCTAACTTTGACTTCTAACTTTAGTTTCTACTGTTAACATGCTCTCTTCATTTCTCTGTATTTATTCCATTCTTTAACTAAAAAAAATAGGACTTTAGAACAGAGTTCCCACTAAACATCAACACCAAACATGATGACACACAGTGTTCTTTGCGACGCTTCAGTGTGTGAAGTAACGCTCACTGCATTTGCTGCAGCTTGGTGCTGGAGAGGAAGCTCCTGGTGGCGCTGCAGGCCACAACACGTCCAGCAGTGGTCACGCCAAACAAGTGTGGAGATGTGGAGAGAAGAAGTCTCCACTGACACTGACTTGGTCGCAAACAGAAGAGTTTATTGCAAAGAAGTGCAGCATCAAGTCAAGTAACCTGTCTGCCTGGAGGAAACTCCTCCCCAAATCACCTTAAATCCAAGAACTTTACAATATTATATGAAAACAGGTACATAAAATATAAACAGTACATTAATAACAAGACAGATAAATTATATATATTTAAAAAAAATAAAATAAATTAAAAAAAATAAAAATGCCAGGGGTCCCAAAAACAGACAGATTAAACAAAAATATTGAAATGGACGCATAATTCCCACGTTTTAATAGCTTTTTTGTTCCACGTTTTAATAGCTTTTTGTTGTGCAGCAGATACCTGACCACGAACCTGTTGGACTTCGTGACGTTAAGACCAATCCCGAATTCTCATTGGCTCAGAGGGCGGTCGACGTCAGACTCCCGCCCCTGTCTCTTCCTCCTCGGTGACTGTTGTCTGTGTAGTTGAACCAACGTCTCCACAGTGACTTCGTCCAGTTCCACTGAATGAAGATGTTTCTCTTACTGTTTCTACTGGGAATAAACGGCGGCGGAGCGAGTGAGTCTGACGTTGTTTTTAGATTTGACTCCATGTTGAAAACAATGTTTACCGACTGTTTTAGACATTTTCTCAATTCACCCGTTGATTCTTGTTGACTTTCTACCTGTTGACGTCACATGAACTGACAGTATTATCAGAGTGAACACAGAGAAACGATGAGTCTGATCATATGGACTGAATTGACTGGAATAGAAATTCTCATTGTTGTCATCATTATTAGTACCATTGGATTTAGGGTCAACTGTCAACTAAAGCTCATTGACATCAAGGCAGTGAAACTGGAGCAATGAATTCTTATTGGTCAGAGAAACAACATCAACCAATAGAGAAAACTGAGGGTGGCGGCCCCTCATCTGGTCCTTGTTGCTGTGCTCTGCTCTCCTGCTCTTCTCTCAGCCTGGATCATTTTCTCTGGATATTGAAACACTTTCAGTCCAGCCCAGACTGGACGCGTCGTCATCACTTCCTGTTTCAGCGTCTCTAGTTGTTAGTGTTGAGCTGGTCTTCAGCGGTGGTGGTAATAGTTTAGCTAGTAATAGTTGAAGTGGATTAGTAGTAGAAACAACAACAGTTGAATCTCTTCTGGACTGTCAGTGGTCAGTGGTTTGAATCCTTCTAGAATCTTCTGTCATGACATCATTGACTTTCTCTTACAGGACTTCACTCTCTGAAGTATTTCAACACTGGATCTTCTCAAAACTCAAACTTCCCAGAGTTTGTGTCTGTTGGTTATGTTGATGATGTTCAGATCTTCCACTACGACAGTAACACAAGGAGAGCAGAACCAAAACAGTCCTGGATGAAGGACAACACAGATCAACAGTACTGGGACGAACAGACTGGGAAGAGTTTGAATCACCAGCAGATCAACAAAGTCAACATAGAAATTCTAAAACAACGTTTCAACCAAACTGGAGGTTTGTTAATGTTTCACACAAACAACTGACTGTGACTTTGATCCACATGTTTATAATGAATGAAAAATAAAACTGTAATTTGAATGAAGTCTAAGTGTGTGTGTGTGTGTGTGTGTGTGTGTGTGTGTGTGTGTGTGTGTGTTCCTCAGGTGTCCACGTGATGCAGATGATGTCTGGCTGTCAGTGGGATGATGAGACTGGAGAAGTTGATGGTTATCTTCAGCATGGTTATGATGGAGAAGACTTCATAGTTTATGACCTGAAGACAGAGAGCTGGATCGCTGCATCACAACAGGCTGTGGCCACAAAGAACAAGTTAGAGAATAATGAAGGATTAATGGCTGAGAAGAAACACGACATCACTGAGTACTGTCCTGATCAGCTGAAGAAGTTTGTGGAGTATGGGAGGAGCTCTCTGCTGAGAACAGGTGAAGTCACATGATCTGAATCAACATCATCTTCATCTTCAATCATCTCTTTCATCTCTGTAATGTTGATGTTGTCACTGCTTTGATCTCACTTTGACCTTTTATCTTTGACAATAAAAACAACTCTGTAGTTCTACTGTGTTAGAGACTTCAGGTCTCCTCTCCTGACTCCTCCTCCCTCACCTTCTCACACCTCCCCTCTCTCCGTCCTTTGTACTTTTTTGTAAGGCTAACAACTGTCTTCTCTCCTTTTGATGATGTCTTGACTTCTCTCCTCCCTTCCTTTAATGTTTTCACAACTGCACTACTCATGTCCTTTGATGACGCCTTCACTCCCCTCCATTGTCCTTCCTCTGAACTACCGTACTCTCCTCCTTTCCTTTGAACTTACCCCCTCACCCACTCTTCCTCTGACCTCCTCCTCTCCTCCTGGTCTCCTGGTCCAGACCTCCCCTCGGTGTCCTTCCACCAGAGGTCTCCCTCCTCTCCAGTCACCTGCCACGCTACAGGTTTCTACCCCAGCGGAGCCGTGTTGTCCTGGAGGAGAGACGGAGAGGAGCTTCACGAGGACGTGGAGCACGGAGAGACTCTGCCCAACCATGACGGAACCTTTCAGATCAGCTCTGAGCTGCGTCTTTCCTCCGTTCCTTCTGAGGACTGGGGGAAGTACGAATGTGTGTTTCAGCTCTCTGGTGTGAAGGAGGACCTGGTGACCAGACTGGATCCAGAGAAGATCTTATCTAACAGACGTGAGAGAGAGTGGAGAGACTCAGTAGACGGATCTTTACAGCAGGTTCTTCTCTGACCTTTTTCTCCTCAACAGCAAAGCCTCTCAACTTCACCACCATCATCATCATCATCATCTTCGCTGTTCTGGGTGGTGTTGCTGTGGTTGTTGCCATTGGTTTCTTGGTGGTCAGAACGGGGAGGAAAGTCGTGATCCAGACAGACAGAGGTTTTATTTCCAATATAGACAGACAATATAGACCTTGTCCAAATTGTGGACACAGTGAGTAAAACTTGTTTGTCTCTGAAGACTTGATGTTTCTTCATCATATTTTCACCAGTTCCACTGACCAACACTCTGACCCCTCTGTCTCTGTCCACAGCTGTGGTCAGCTCTGAGGAGCAGCAGCTCAGAGGAGACTCTGAAGAAACACAGATGGGGTGAACACTGCTTCAATACTCAAGATGGTCAGATGGTGAACACAGATGATTGAAGAGCTTCACCAGTTGAAGTGTCAGTTCTGCTCAGTGTCTCTGTGGACAGTGTTAATAAAGACAGACTTTGTGTCCAAATGAACTGATGTCATATTTGTCTCAATGACTGAAATATTCCTGAGAAACAGAATCAAAAACTGTTTCCTTTTAGAACGTCATATGAAACCATTTCAAATGTGTTTGGTCCAATAGAATCAATGAACATGAAGAAATCAACAAGTTGATTCACTAGAATAGAACCTTCATCAGGTTGGACTTTCATCTGGACCAGGAACAAGTTACAGTTCAGTCACCAGAACAAAGTCACATCAACACACACACACACACTTCTTTATTATTCATCATAAAGTTTAATCGGTGTTAATCAATGAAACAACAACAACAGGTGTGTCTCAATCCCGGGATCTGGGTCCAAGTCAGAACATTCTCTTCCTGTAGCTATGGATCAGGATCCAGTCGTCCTCCTGTAGGTGGTCCACTGACAGACAGACAAGATCCACCAATGCCCGCGTGTTGGCTGCAGGTCACATTAACCCTGGTTTCTTTTTGACGACTTTGATGATTGTTTTAGCTTTATTATATATACAGGACTGTCTCAGAAAATTAGAATATTGTGATAAAGTTCATTATTT